>LPNX010269843.1:282684-389398 GCA_001517045.1 Pseudotsuga menziesii | reverse complement strand
ATGAGTAGGTCAGATATAAGGGCTGAGCCATTCTGTCATGGTGGTAGGGTTGCTCCCTTCCATGTCAGATATGAGTGCTGGCCATTCTGTCGAGCAGGAGAGATGTAAGAGCAATTGCCATTCTAGGAATGGAGGCACCTGGTCAGTTACCAGGAACACTTAGTGTAAGAACTAAGTAGCCATTCTGATGTGATAGAGGGATGTGTTCCCACTTGGTCAGATGTAAGGGCTGAACCATTCTGCTCATGGCTAAAGGATTAAGTTCCTTCCATGTCAGATGTGAGTGTTGGCCATTCCGACGAGCAGGTCGGATGTAAGGGCAACTGCCATTCTCTAGGAGAATGGAGGCACCTGGTCAGTTACCAGGTAGCTCAGTCGAGGAGGAATGGGGGCCATTCTGATATGATTGTTGGGATGTGTTCCCCTCATTATCAAATATGAGTGCATGCCCTTCCATCATTGTGAGCAGGATGTGTTCCCGCCTGGATGGATGTAAGTGTTGAGCCTTGTCACAGATGATAGTAGGTGTGTCCTATCATGCTGGTGACTATAAGTGCTGTGCCATTTCACAGATGATAGTAGGTGTGTCCTATCATGCTAGTGACTGTAAGTGCAGTGCGTTTTCACAGATGGTAGTAGGTGTGTCCTACCATGCTGGTGATTGTAAGTGTAGAGCCTTTTCACAGATGGTAGTAGGTGTGTCCTACCATGCTGGTGATTGTAAGTGCAGATCCTTTTCACAGATGGTAGTAGGTGTGTCCTACCATGCTGGTGATTGTAAGTGTAGAGCCTTTTCACAGATGGTAGTAGGTGTGTCCTACCATGCTGGTGATTGAAAGTGCTGAGCCTTTCCACAGATGGTAGTAGGTGTGTCCTACCATGCTGGTGTATGTGAGCGCTGTGCCTTTCCACAGATGATAGTAGGTGTGTCCGATCATGCTGGTGGTTGTAAGTGCTGAGCCATTTCATAGATAATAGTAGGTGTTTCCTATCATGCTAGTGAATGTGAGTGCTAGGCCTTTCTGATGGGATTGTAGTTTACTACATGATCAGATGTGAGTGCTGGGCGTGCCTTTCTGACGAGCAGGTCAGATGTAAGTGCTGTACGAAGACCTACATGATGGTAGGCCTACAACCAGCATGAAAAAGGGCTGGCTCTGTAGAACTTCCTATGACGAGAAGAATCATGAGATAGCACCAGTGTTGATTCAGATCGAGTGATGATCCAGGTCCAGTAATGATGATCTAGCAGTAATGATCCAGATTGAGTGATGATCCAGATCCAGTCCAGTGATGATGATCCAGATCTAGAGATGATGTTCGATGATGATCCAGATCGAGAGATGATCCAGATCTGATGATGACTTGAAGACGAAGATGACTTGAAGACGAGATGATCCAGTTGATACAGAGAAGAAGACCAGTGCTGAAAATTGTGTCGAAAGAATACCTTCCTAGTTAAGAGGGAGTGTTGATGTATATGTAACTTCGGAATGTATTCTTCTATGTATCTTATATATTGTAACCCGATGTTTATTCCGGGATGTCTCTATTATGTATTTGAGTCATGTGGTCATGCCCGGATGTTCCGATCGGGAGGATTAATAATGTAATCAAGTCATATCAAGTCATTAGGTAAGTCCCCACAGTTTCGGGGCACTTGAGTTATTATACACTAATTAAGGTGTAGGCTCGAGTAGTAATCATTAGGTTGAGCCTATGTGTGAAAAGGCAATTCAAGTGAACGGATGAATATAAATAGAGAGTGAGAGTCTCTCTATTTATCACTTGTGAAATATATCACTTGCGCTCCCAAGTGTGGCGCACTACCGAAGAAGGAAATTTTGGGACTAGACAGAAGACAGAAGACTACTGCTGTTTTGGGAGATCTCTTATTGTTTTGGTGTTGATTCTATCTTCGAGGAAGTTGCGGGGTTTTATCCTTTATGGTTTCCCTGAAAAAAACTCTTTGTGTCTCTTGTCTCTTGTGATGTGCTTATGTTTTATTGCTGTGCTTGTTATTCTCTCAGTGAAAAGGTCCTAAGATCTTAATGCTAGCTTAATGTGATGAAAAACTAACAGGGTAGAATAATGAAAAGTAAATGGAATGCTGGCAGAGATTGTGAGGATAATGAAATAGGAAGTCAAGCTTATGAGGATAGGTAAATATGTCATTACTTAGAAACAAAGAATCATGCAACTTTTAAAGCATTAAAATACTTACAGACTTTGCTTGATTTCCCTTTATGATGAGCTTGCTGCTTGATGTGGCTAGTTTGCAGTTTATTTCTGATTCATATATGTCATTCTGATGTCTACTTTTTAAAGATGTCTGCCATCTCATATTCCTTCTGCTTTGTTGGAAGTCAGGTCCTTCTGTAGATTCCTTCTACTTTGCTGGAAGTCAGGTCCCTCTGTATTGCTGGAAATCAGGTCCCTCTGTATTGCTGGAAATCAAGTCCCTCTGCATATGAAAAAGACTTGGAGGGTTCCAAGAAAGCATAAAAATTCTTATCCCCCTCATAGGCCTATTTATTTACTTGTCCTCAAGTCAAACAAAAACTTCATTATTGGAAATAAAACTATGTAAGAGACATGAAATTTTGAAAACATTTTTATGAATTTTTGATGGCCAAGCGAACCTGGTTTTCCATGGAAAATTCAAGTTTATGTTGTGCCAGTGGTTTGGTTTTCACAACTAAACTCCTTTTTTGTTTTGTTTTTATTTATTTATTTTTTTGTATATTTTCTATATCAGATCAGCTAAGAAGCAAGTGAAGGAGAAACACCAATGTGTTTATCCAACACTTCCATTTCCCGTTGCTGTGAAATCTGTTGTATGAAATCTTCCTTGTTGATAGGATTGGTATAAAGAGTGAGTCAATGGCCATTGACCACAAATGCACGTGTTTCATCATCGATTGTTTGAAGTTTGACTGAGCCATTGTCATATACCTCTGCAGTCTCATATGGACCAAGCTAATGAGTTGTGAATTTGGCTTTGAAGTCTTTGAACTTTGAGTCAAACAATAGTGCCCAGTCATCGATGTGAAATTGTTTCTTTTTAATAAACTTGTCATGCCATTGGGCTCTCTGCTGTTGTATCAAAATATTGTGTTCTATGGCAGCCTGTCTCATCTCATCTAGTTGATTCAATTGAAGTATTCTTTCTTGTTGTGCCTCAGAAAGATCAATACCCAAATCTGCTGCTAACTTGAAGGTATGAATTTGAAATTCTATAGGTAGGAGGAATTGCTTACCATAAACAAGATGATAAGGAGAAAAACCAGTACTGTTTTTCCAAGTGATTCGGTATGCCCATAAAGCTTCAGTAAGCTTAGCTGACCAATCCTTCCTATGCATCTGGACAATTTTGGTGATGATTCCTTCTAAAGTCTTGTTTGTAGATTCCACTTGGCCATTAGCTTGTGGATGGTAAGGAGCAGATTTTCTGTGCTTAATCTTGTACTTTGCTGCTATCTCCTGCACTATTTTGGAAGTAAACTGGGCACCCTAATTAGTTACAATCTCTCTAGGAACCCCAAATCTGACAAATATCTCCTCAAAAAGAAAATTTACCACGGTCTGTTCTGTGGCTCTTGGTAATGGTTTGGCTTCTACCCACTTGGTAACATAGTTTGTACATACCAAAATGTACTTCTTCCCTTGTGATGGTGGATGAATTGGACCAATGAAGTCAAGAGTCCACTTTTCAAATGGTTTTATGAGGATTTGTGGTTGGAGTGGCATTTCATCACACCAGACTGGTCGTCCCATTCGTTGACAAGTATCACAACTTCTAACATACTTCTTAGATTCTTTGAAAATAGAAGGCCAGTAATACCCCAAATTGAGTATCTTGTATGCTGTTATTTTCTCTGCAAAATGGCCACCACATGGTTCATCATGACATGCTTTCAAAATATCTAAAACTTCATCTTGTTGTACACATCTCCTGATAATTAGATCATATCCTGTGTAAAAGAGATCACCATTGACCCATATATGCCTAGCACTTTGTTTAATAATCTTTTTCTTTTCTTTAGATGACATAGATGGTGGTAGTTGTCCTGATGATAAATAGTTAGCAATGTCAGCATGCCAAGGAGTGATAACAGAAATTGCAAATAAGTGTTCATCAGGAAAACTATCTGAAATAGGAACAACCTCACCAGTATTGTGTAAGCGAGACAGGAAATATGCCACTTGATTTTCTCGTCCAGGTCGATCTAAAACAGTGATATTGAATTCCTGCATTAATAGTAATCATCTGGTTATCCGACCATTAGTGATAGATTTATTCATTAAATATCGTAAGGTTGAATGATCTGTATGGACAAAAATTTCGTATCTAGTTATGTAATGACAGAATTTGTTTACAGCATGAACTACTGCCAACATCTCCTTTTCAGTGGCTGTATAATTCAAATCTGCAGGTGTCAGATTTTTACTGATAAAATAGATAGCATAAGTCATGGTATGTTCTTTTTGTCCCAACGAGGCCCCTATTGCAGTAGCAGAGGCGTCGGTAGAAATATGGAAAGGCAATGTCCAATTTGGTCCCCTTAAAATGGGAGCAGTGGAGAGCTTCTCTTTAAGTGTCTAAAATGCAGATTGACAGTTAGTATCCCATTGAAAATGTACATCCTTTGAAAGCAATTTAAACAGTGGCAGAGCTATCTTACTAAAATTTGCAATAAATCTACGATAATAGCCTGCATACCCTAAAAATCTTCTTACATCTTTTTGAGTTGTTGGTTTAGATCAATTTTCAATGAG
This sequence comes from Pseudotsuga menziesii, assembly GCA_001517045.1. NCBI lineage: Eukaryota > Viridiplantae > Streptophyta > Pinopsida > Pinales > Pinaceae > Pseudotsuga > Pseudotsuga menziesii. Next base: position 384,619 of record LPNX010269843.1, on the reverse strand, counting down.
TTGAATTTTAGCAGGATCTACTTTTATTCCAGATGAAGAAATGTGATGTCCTAAAACTATCCCTTCAGTCATCATAATAAAACACTTTTTGTTACTAAGGGAAAGATTTGAGTCAACACACCTTTTTAAAATTTTCTCCGGGTTTGCCAAGGAATCCTCAAAGGCACTTCCATACACAGAAAAATCGTCCATATAGATTTCAACACATTCATGAATTATATCTGCAAAAATGGCCAAGACTGCTCTCTGAAAGGTAGCTGGGGCATTACATAAGCCAAAAGGTAAAACCTTGTAGGCATATGTGCCCTACGGACATGTAAAGGTGGTTTTTTCCTGGTCTTCTTTTGCAATACTAATTTGATTATACCCACTGAAACCATCTAGAAATGAAAAATATTCTTTTCCAGCTAAGGTATCTAACACTTGATCAATAAAAGGAAATGGAAAATAATCTTTTAATGTTGCCTTATTTAACTCCCTGTAGTCTGCACATATGTGCCATTTACCATTTTTTTAGGAACAACAACCAAGGGAGAAACCCATTGGCTGTCGGAGATGGGGTAAATAAATCCTACTTTTAACAACTTCTGCAAATCTTCCTTGACTATCTCTTTTAGTATGGGGTTCATTCTACATTGTGGTTGTCTAAGAGGTCTGATTTTATCATCTGTGTAAATGTGGTGAGTGCATGTTTCATGATGAATACCTGGCATATCAGTATACTCCCAAGAAAATGCATGGGAATGTTTATTCAGCAAAGTAATTAATTGTTCTTCCTGTGATGTAGTAAGATGTGCACCTATATTCAAATGTTTTCCTGGACTGATTTCAACTGTTTTGATTTGAATATCTGTGATTGAATGAACATTAAAAATATCGTGAAGTGCCAATGCTAGAGAATGTACTGTACAATTTTCTTGAAAATTATAGCCTAAAACTTGATCTGCTATAGCATACTGCATGTCTCTTAATTCTTTAGAAATATCAGGTTCAGCAATGAAATAATCCAACAAATCTTCGTTGTTTTCTTCCTGAAAATCAAAGAACTGATTGATACTTAGGACAGGCTGAATCACTTCTTCTTCCTGTTCCTTGGTCTCATTAATCCATGATAGCTGATCTAATGTAGAAGGTCTTTGGGCAGAAGGATAAAGTGTAATTTGTTTTCTCTCTGTCCCATGTGAAATGAGCATACTTCCTGACCTACACCCTATTAAAGCATCCGCTGTTGCCAACCAGGGTCTACCAAGAATCAATGGGTGACCTCCTAGATTAGACTTTGGTTGTAGCACTATAAAATCGACAGGATACTCCCTGGAGTCTAAAGAAACAATAATATCTTCTAAGATCCCTTTAGGTGTAATTTTAGACCTGTCAGCTAGTTCCAAAACTGTTGTGGTTGGTCTGATATTTTTCAAGTGAAGGTATTCCATTGTCTCTAGTGTCATGACATTAATGGCAGCACCTAGATCAATCAGTGTTTTTGGAATTGAAAAATTGTTAATAGTAATTGTAACCATTGGGATTCCAGGATCTACATACTTTTCAATAAAAACAATATTAGACATTAATCCTGCTAGATTGCCTACCACATGAATTTTGGATGGATCCTTCCTTCTTTTATTAAGACATAATTCCTTAACTGCTTTAGTATAGATTGGAATATCGTTTATAGCCTACAGTAGGGGAATTTTGACACATACATTGGTTAACTCATTCAAAACATCAAAATAAGGTAGGGAGATTGAATGTTTTTCTTTGACAAACCTTTCTGGAAAAGGAGGTGTAAAAGATACTAATGTTTTCCCTTTTTGACTGTGATTTTTCTATATTTAATTTTTTTGGATTTTCTCATTTTCTGTTTGTTTTTCTAAAATAACAGGAGATTCTTTTTGTAAAGTTTTCCCAGACCGTAAGTTGATATTTTGAAGTGGGAGGATTGAGTAGGAGAGTGGCATTCCATCATCAACATTATACATGGGTTTGTCTATTTTATTATTTGGATTTGGAATTGGCTGGGTTGGCAGTTGTGTAGGCCGAGGTGGAGGTTGATTGGATGGTAATCGAAGCTGTTGAGGTTATGAACCCAATTGAGGAGCCATATTGGGTTGTTGGAAAGAGAGGACTTGGACTTGATTCTGCTAGTATGGGGGATATGCAGAAGGTTGTTGATAGGGATGTAAATAGGCCTGCTGATATGTCTACTTACCATGAGTATATCCTCTCCAATTTGGAGCAGATTGGGCTAACGGAGGAGACCAAGTTTGCCAAGGCATGGGTGCACTCCATGAATTCTGAATAGGAGTTTGATAATTTGTATGAAACTGCTGCATAGGATCTTGAGACATACCTAAAAATCGTGGCTGCCAAGGTCTTCGTTGTCCCATAAAATAGAGAGACTCCATGCTTTGACTCTCCTCCATTTGAGCTTCCTGCAATTCTTTCAATCTGGGGCAATCATCAGTTTTGTGATTTGAAGTACATAAGCCACAAATTTCAACAGTATTTAAAGGACATTCTTTTAATGGGTGTTTCTTTCTACATTTAGGACAAAAAATAGACAAAGCTTGATCTTGTTGGTCCTGTTGCTCTTGTCTTTTCTTGGTCTTTAATGTTTTGACTTGTGTGCCTAAGGTACTCAATAAATCAGTCTTAAAATATTCTAACAGATTCCCAAGCTCAGCTCTGGAGATACCACTGGTTGCAGATTTAGTTACTTTGGTAATGACATCCCTTTTTCCAGTTTTAGCTTTTCCTCTTGAATACTTCTGACATAAGTCTTGTATCTCATCAAAGGGTAAGTAGGAGATGTCACCTTTTCCCATAACATTCAAAATATCCAAATATTCTTCTCTTATTCCTTTTATAAATATTGTCCGAATCATCTTAGGTGTCAAAGAATTGTATTTGGATTTCTGTAAGTTGTATGAGAATCTTTCTAGATACTCCTCCAAGCTTTCATATTCCTGTTGAGACATTCTAAAAATGTCATCTTTTAAATCCTTTGATGTACAATATGCCTGATATTTTCTAAGAAAGATTTTCCTCATCTCATCCCAGCTAGTTATAGAATGTTCTCCTAAGCCCATGAACCATTTCAAGGCAGCTGCTTTAAGAGTAGTAGGGAAAAGACGAAGCTTATGGGTGTCATCAGTATATCCATAAGTTTGGCACAAGATATCAAACTCGAATAGGAAAGAATCCAGATCTTCAGAAGTCATACCATAGAAATTTGGTAGGACAGATGGTGGAATATTCTTCATTTTTACCTCTTCCCCTAGGGTAATGCTAGTGTCCAAGATGGGGAATTTAAATGTATATTCATGATCTTCTTCTGTTCTTTCATCCCTCTCATGTCTTCTCTCTTCTTCCCTATCATGTCGCCTCTCTTCTTCTCTTCTCTCTTGTCTTCATTTATTTTCCATTTCTAACATTCTTTCATACTCCCTTCTCTGTTCTGCAGTTGGCCCTTTTGATGTTTCTTCCTCAGCCATTTTAAAAGTACCAATTGTTGTAATGAATCCTTTTGGAAAAGAAGTTCCTGTTACTTCTATTTTTGGGGGGGTTTTGATAAATCTTCCTTTCTCATCTCTTTGTCTTGACATAAAACTAAAATCTACTCTATGTTTTGTTTGAAATTTATTTATTTATTTATCAGAGAACTAAAGTTCCTAAGCCTGCTTCTAAAATTCCTTCCCGGCAATGGCGCCAAATGTTGGGCTTCGATCCACTAATGTAGATTAAACCTTGAGTTTATGTCAATCCGGATTTTGTAGACTTAGAGGCATATCCAAATATAGGGACTCAAAGCTAGACTTAACTGCAAATCTAGTTTATCTATGAAATAAACCTATTGAAAGATTGGGTTACTGTGATTTGAAAACACAAAAACTCCCTTACAGAAGTAGCTTCATTTGATCTTCCAGTTACATAGCAAGTTATATGTGGAATCACACTGGAAACATTCTAAATCGTTTACTGACAACAATCCAAATTGTTCAATGGCAATAAAAAGGTGTGCAGACTTGACAAAGGGGGCCCTCCAATGCCTCATTTACACATGCAGAGAGAGAATCACAGAGCTTAAAATTCAATTATATTCACCATAATAAATTGATCATACACAGTAATCAAACAACACGGATCTTGATATGTGTTTTTCTCTTTGATAACGATGAGTTTCCCCTCCGTCTTATCAAATAACTATACAAAACTAGAAATGCTATTAATTTGGAAAGCTAATAATGACATACAATCCTTGAGATCCTCTATCATATCCATGAAAATAGATAAAATCGGAACTGCCCTGCTTTTGTGCTGAGTGGTAGCACATGTGGTGGTCTTTGACCGGCATTGACTCGACACCTGTGAAAACCACATCATCTATTCGTTGGAAGTTTAACCAACCTTGGACATTGAGGATCTCTTCCCCATCTTTCAGTTCACGCCTAGCTGGCTTGCAAGTATCCAACCTAGGAGACATTACGAGAAGTTAGCACATCCTGTAATTCTGAATAAAAACCTTAGTTTTAAATGCCTTAAAAATCTCATAATTCAATTTGTTAATAAGCAACGACATTTATACCTTTGACCAAGGTTTTGTGGATGAAATTAAGGCTTTATAAATCAGTATGAAGGTTTATGGAGGAAATTGGAAGATATTTAGATGACAAAAAGAGGTCAAAATGGTGCCCAACAGTAAGTGCTGGGTGAAGACTTACATGATGGCTAGGCCTACAACCAGCATGAAAGAAGAATGGCTCTATAGAACTTCCTATGATGAGATAGCACACATGATGATGACCAAATGAGATCCAGATCGAGCTATGATCCAAATCCTGTTATGATGACTCCGAGAGATCCAAATCGAGTGATGATCCAAATCCAGTAGTGATGATCTAGATCGAGTGATGATCCAGATCCAATGATGATGATCTAGATCGAGTGATGATCCAAATCCAGCAGTGATGATCCAGATTGAGTGATGATCTAGATCCAGTGATGATGATCTAGATCGAGTGATGATCCAGATCCAGTAGTGATGATCTAGATCGAGTGATGATCTAGATCCAATGATGATGATCCAGATGGAGTGATGATCTATATTGAGAGATGATGATCCAGATCGAGTGATGACCCAAATCCAGTGATGATGATCCAGTGACAATGTTCTAGATCGAGTATGATCCAGTGACGATGTTCCAGATCGAGTATGATCCAGTGACGATGATCCAGATCGAGTGATGATCCAGATCCCGATGAAAGATGACTTGAAGATGAACATGACTTGAAGATGCAAATGACGAGAAGAACCAGAGAAGAAGACTAGTGATGAAAATTGTGTTGAGAGAATACCTTCCTAGTTAAGAGGGAGTGTTGATGTAATTGTAATTTTGGAATGTATTCACTTGTATTTCTTATCTATTGTAACCTGATGTTTATTCCAGGATGTTATCATGTTATGTCACACCCCGATGTTCTAATCGGGAGAATCAATAATGTAAACAAGTCATTTCAAGTCATAGTGGATAACCCTCCAATTGTCTAAGGGTTAAAGTCCCTGCAGCTCCTGGGCTCTAGGGTTATTAGACTCTCCAAGTAGAGGTCAGCCCTAGTAGGGTTTTCGTCATGTCAGGATTAGTATAAATAGAGAGTTGGACTCTCTATTTAGAACACATCACTCACACACTCAAGTGTAGCGCATATTTGAGGAAGGAGAAGACACTAGGGCTAGACAAGAAGAAGATTACGGCTGTCGAGAGTGCATCTTACTGTTTTGGGGTTTTACCTTTTGTGCTAATTCTATCTCTGAGGAAGTTGCGGGGTTTTCTCCATTTATGGTTTCCCTGATGAAAAACACTGTGTTCATTGTCTCTTTTGTTTGATTGCTATACTTGTTGTTCTCTCAATAAATATCCTAACATAATGCTAGCTTGAATGTTGAAAAACTAACAGTTAAGGGAAAAAGGGTTTTTAGTGGAAAGGAAGCACTGCTTCGGTTCCTCCAGTATTTAGATGCTTGGTTTTCATTTTTTTACTAGTTTTTTTGTTATAAAAACCTTTTCCTGTAGCAGGGTAGCTCCAACTTCGATGCTGTGACTTGTATTTAACTTTTCTTGACTTGGAAAAGAAATATTTATAGCCTTATGGCTAAGTAATATCTTACTCGGTTTCTTAACTCTATGGGGGTTCTCTTGTGTTCATGGTATTTACTTAATCTCTGTTTCGAATACTCTATTAGATTATACTTTGTATTATAAAGGATATTACTGTGGATGAAGTTTGCTCTTCTTTACTGTTAGTGAAATAATTTTTACTGTTAAATATTTCTCTTGTAATTAGATAAGGTTATTGTGAAGGCTGTAAGCTCGATCTTAAGGTAAAATTTATATATTTATACTTATCAGTTAAGATAGAATAACTAGGGTTTACTGAAAAGAACCCTTGCATAGATACATTCTTAAATTTATTAGTTGTGTGTGGTTTCTGTTTACCTCTTTTTCGTTGTTACAATGGTATTGAAATTATCTAACCTGTTAATGAAATATTTTCTTTTCTTTTAAAATAAATAATTTTGTAAAAATTATTGTAATATCTTGAGATAAGACTGTACCCAGTCTAGTGCATACTTATAGTATTCTAGTTTAATTTGTTTATCCTATTTTTATAGAATAAGTTTATGAAAGAAAAATAAAAGAAGAACTAGAGTTTCGACCCTGAGGTTTAACTTACACAGATTTAGAGCTTGTCTGGTAAATAATTATTTCTTAAATAGATAAATTCATTGCTTAATTCTATTTATTGTTTATATTATATTTACATTTGTTTACTGTTCTGTAACTTAGTAAAGATTCAAAGTTATGTAAGGGTTTAAACATTAACTCTATACTTTTGATTACCTTTTATTTATTTATTTAAGGGTTGTAAACATAATCCTATTCTAGTATATATTAAATAATAGTTTAAGATGAAATATTTAAGTGTGGTTAATACCTTGTTTTAGATACTTAACTGTATATTCTATAATTTTTATTGAATCAGTCTATTTCTTTACTATAACTCTAGTGTAGTTCTACTGTTTCTTTTCCAACATTTTTACCTAGTTATACTCATTAAACAGTAAACATGAATAACCATAACACTGTTCTTACATAATAATTTACACACTGAATAAATTACTCTGCTATCTACAGATACAGAAATCATTCTATTAATTTCAGTTTCTTATAGTTTTCTTCATCTATTTAAAGTATTCTAACTGTGGTAGTGTATGTCCTGGTTTTCCAGGTGTGGAAAAACACAGTCTAGAAATTTATTTTCATTCTAACACCTTAATTTTCTAAATCAAATTCATTCTTTAACAATCTAAAAAGAATACTAAATTCTAACATATCACAAACTGAACTTTAACATTCACATATATTAGTCGAACTAAGATTTATTTAACTAACACAGTAAAACCAAATAACGTAGAACCTGTTTAGGACAGACGACAACAGCGTTAGGAGGCCGTTCCTCCCTACCAATCTCCTAGAGAGCGCTCAAACAACGCTTCCTCAGGACCCCTGAGCCTGTTCCTGGTCTTCTTGGCTGAGAACTAGTGGAGAATGCAAATAGTAACCCTCTGTCAACTGACTAGTTCAATATCTCAGTAAACATTCTGCTCTCAGCAGTATGATCTTCAGCTTAAAAGCTACAACTAGATCAATCAGCAGTTATCCCCTCAAACACTTTCCGGATTTCCCTTCCATTGAATTTATCTGAAGTAAATTCATTCAACTTGAATGATCACCTCTCTAGAATGAACAGCCTCAACTCTCTTCAATGGGAATTTTTATAAATATTACCTAGCTCTTTTGGGTTAGTTGTCATTAATTGAGCCACCTGCTTTGATTCCACTTTCTTGGGGAATCATGACCCCAAATGTAGGGAGGTTGCCACCTGCAACAGTTGGAAGTGGTTTGAGGGTGTTGCCACATGTCATTTTGCTCTCCACCCAGTCTCCTCCACCAATTTGACCAGTAAACACTCTTTTAACAGCTCTCCTAAGTTGTTGTCTCCTCCTTTATTTATTTATAAATAAAATATTCAGAATTTACATTAATTATCCTTGACACTGTTGAATCATCAATTACAACTTAGCATAAAATTTAACATATTGTCCTCAAATAATATAAAATTGTTTTTGCAAAATTGGGGCATGTGACATCTCTTCATTGCTATATGGCCCATGTCGATATGTGATATGCACCATTATGCTCACCTGCTCTTAGTGATAGTATTGACTTTGTATTTCATTTTGTGGTTGTAGGGTGTAATTTTCTGCAAAGTCAACCATTGATAGTATTGTTCCGAGAGGGAAGGTGTCCCGACATATTCTGAATTGATCATCTTGCCACTGTGCCATATCGACATGTTGAATGTATAGTTGGATATTTCCACTAAACTATGAAATAAAATCACATGCGTGCACATGGTGTAAAAAAATAAACACTGTTATAAAACAACATAAAAATATGTGTGCATGAATATTAATATGTCAATATTCAACAATTTACCTGTGAAGTCATCAATTTAATCTTCCTACCTTCTTTCCCATCATGTAGCTGATATGTCTCATACTGATAGTTCTGCTTCTCAACCATTGCATTCTCGAATGCTTGATCTTCACTTTCATGGATGCAATCAGACCATAATGATAGCCCACCACAATTGTTGCAAGAACCCTCTACACATTGTTTTAAGTAATGTGTCTGCCCATATTGCCTCGAACACATTATGCTATGGATGAAATATCTGGATGACATTGGTGGTACTGTACTTGAGGATTCCTGCACATGGTTACGATGCAAAAACCGACGTATATGTGCAAATGTATGGTAATATAGGTGAAACTCTATGTGGTATCTACAACAACAAGTGTTTCGGATGGCATTGATTCTAACATACCAAGGCTTGCATTTTTCAAAATATCTTTGCTCGAGCCTTAGCTCTACGTGGGAAACTTTAAACATATCGAATAGTTGAGTTTGTGCCATGTCAAGATAATGTTTAACATGAGGTTCACTGTTTCTGGAACCCCTACAATGTTTTAACACATCCTTCATGTTAGAAGAAGGCCTAGTGTTATCGTGCCAAAAAGTGTGCACTAGGCTCTTCACTGCTTCGACTAACTTCATGTCTTTGCGGGGAAACCTACCGCTAAATTCCCATAATGATTCCATTTGTACCTCTACATTAAGGTTGTCTCTTCTTACTGAATATTTTTTAAGTGTCTTTGGATGTAAAGGCACAATTTGTGATGTGCATTTAAGTAAATGACGTTGTCTTGTGGATCTACATACAATTGATTCATCGAATACACAATGAGCCACATTACAATCCTGAGAACGGGTTTTTTACCAATCTATGTGAATGCAGTAGCAAGAGATTTAACAATGTGATTACTTGATTCGATATTCTTAATTGTTCTTATGCCTAATTTTCTTCTAACAATTTCCATATTTCTAGATTTAAGCAAAGCTAAAAACAATTGCCATTTATCGGCTTCGGATTTGTTATCAAAATATTGTTTCATTATTTGATAACAATGACGAAGGATAGTGCATTTAACCACCTTACCTTCCATGGAATTCAATTTTCTCTCATCCACTTGCATGCGTTTAGGAGTTCTCTTCTGTTTTGATGCAAAATTTCTTGTCGTTTGAAATGCTAGAGTGACGTTTACATCCACTACAGGCTGACAACTTCGATTAGGAGATTGAACCACTGAACATGGTTGTTGTTGAGTCACATTTGCATCGGGAATAATATAATTATTGAACTCTTCACAAGATTGTCCATTTACTAATGGATCAATAATATCATCTTCCATATAACCAGCTTCCTTTAATGTTGCATGATCTTCCTCAGCCTTTACGTCAGGTATCTGTTGATGGGGAATGGGAACTATTTGCTCATCTAATGGATGTCGACGATTTCTTGAATCTTCCCTCTTTTTTCTTTTTTATTTTCAACTTCTTTCGGTGTAAGCACCTTCCTCGCTGACTTTCGACCTCTATTACATACATTCCCCATTGAAATCCACCCAAACTTGTAAAAAACCTATGGAATTATGTAAGTAATGATTAAATTGTAGGTTGGACAGTTCTCTGTGCACAGGGTCAGAATAATTTTGTATTTTGCTATAGTAAACCTGGCCCACAGCACGCAACCCAACATTTTTTATATAACACATATCGCAGGTTGGACAGTTCTCTGTGCACGGGGTCAGAAGAATTATGTATTTTGCTACAGTAAACCTGGCCCACAGCACGCAACCCAACATTTTTTATATAACACATATCGCATATGCAATATAACGCACCTCTGTTTTATTGCATATGCGATATGGATACAATGCTTTTTAATTAACGGGCAGTTTTTTTTACATGATCTCCAAAATGCATATGCGATATATCACATATGAAATTTAGTGCATATCAAATATGCAACTTATGGCCCAACATTACATTGGTTATGAGGGTGGGGGGGGAGTCAAAGGAGGGAGAGGAAGGTGTGGAGGGAATCATGGGAGGGAGGGATAAGTACGATGATGATGATGATGATGAGGATGACGATAACGATGACGATGAAGACGACGACGATGACGACGATGATGATCACCAATAGTATGACTATGATAACAATGATTATGATGATGATTACAATGATTATAAGGATGATGATGACTATGATGGTGATTATAATGATGATGATGATGACAATGATGATGATGAGGATGATGACTATGATGTTGATGATGAGGATGACGATGATGATGATGAGGAGGAGGAGGAGGAGGATGACTATGATGATGAACATGAGGATGAGGGTGATGATGATGAGGATGAGGATGATAATGATGATGATCATGATAACGATGACGATGATGATGAACAATGATGGTGATGATGATGATGACGACGACGACGATGACGATGATGATGACGATGATGATGATGATGAACAATGATGGTGATGATGATGAGGAGGAGGATGATGACTATGATGATGATGAGGAGGAGGATGAGGGTGATGATGATGATGATGATGATGATGATGACGATGATGATGAACAATGATGGTGATGATGATGAGGAGGAGGAGGAGGATGATGATGGTGATGATGATGAGGATGATGATGATGATGAGGAGGATGAAAATGATGATGAACAATGATGGTGATGAGGAGGAGGAGGAGGATGATGACTATGATGATGATGATGAGGATGTGGGTGATGATGATGATGATGATGAGGATAATGATGATGACGATGATGACGACGATGACGATGATGATGAACAATGATGGTGATGATGATGATAATGATGACAATGATGATGAGGATGAGGATGAGGGTGATGATGATGATGAGGATGAGGATGATGATGATGATGATGATGACAATGACGATGACGATGAACAATGATGGTGATGATGATGACGACGACGATGACGATGCTGATGAACAATGATGGTGATGAGGAGGAGGAGGAGGAGGATGACTATGATGAAGATGATGATGATGATGATGATAATGAGGATGGTGATGATGATAATGACGATGATGACGAAGATGATGAACAGTGATGGCGATGATGATGACGACGACGATGATGATGATGAGGATGAGGGTGATGAGGATGATGATGATGATGATGACTATGATGATGATGATGAGGATGAGGGTGATGATGATGATGATGATGAGGATGAGGATGATGATGATGATGATGATGATGATGATGACGATGACGATGATGATGATGATGAACAATAATGGTGATGATGAGGATGATGACTATGATGATGATGATGAGGATGAGGGTGATGATGATGATGATGAGGATGATGATGATGATGATGATGCTGATGATGGCGATGACGATGATGATGAACAATGATGGTGATGATGATGATGATGATGATGATGATGAGGGTGATGATGCTGATGATGCTGATGATGACTATGATGATGATGATGAGGCTGAGGGTGATGATGATCATGATGCTGACGAGGATGATTATGATGATGATGATGACGATGACGATGACGATGATGATGAACAATGATGATGATGATGATGATGATGATGCTGATGACGATGACAATGATGACGAACAATGATGGTGATGATGATGAGGATGAGGGTGATGAGGATGATGATGATGATGATGACTATGATGATGTTGATGAGGATGAGGGTGATGATGATGATGGTGCTGCTGGTTATGGGGAGTCTAAATGGTATTATAATGGGATAAGGATTCCATGACTCTTTTTTACTCCCGTACCAAATTTGTTAAGAAAAAGCACATGTTCGTTATAATGCATATGTGATCTGAATCACATATACAATATGAATAAGCTATAATGCATATGCATGTTTTAAAAATTTTAAAACTCGACGGGAATAAGGTTTGGCATTATGCTCAGAATTAGCTTCGGACTACTGAACCTATTGGCTAGGACATAAAAACTAGGGCTATTGCCCATCTTTTAGAATTCTATCAATATGCTCAGTTTCAATGGCATGTTTTTCTTTGATAATTTTTTTTTTTTTTAGTGAAAATTTAGAATATTGTAGAGTACGATCTTACGATTCTGAATATGTAATATTTTCCTTCAAATGTATGTTTTAATTATTTATTATTAGTTTTCTAAATGACAGAGGTTAGTTTTCAAAAATAGATAGATCGATTGTTTTTTATATAACTTTTGATTGCCTTCACCATTTGCCAAGAAAACTATATGGTGCACTATAAGAGAGCGAGCTCTACAATATTATATATAGAAATCAAGTATTTCATTAATTTTTGCCTCTAAAGTGTTGCACCCGCACACAATGTTTTCGTTTTGAGTTTTTCTGACTTCAGTAATTAATAATAATAATAAAAAAGTCATGAAACAACATGAATAAATAGTGTTGCACTAGGACCATATGTCCTTTACATGTCTACAAGATTTTATACAAAATTGACATCATTTACCTCATATATTGCTGCACCTGCACAAACATATATGTTATGATGTGCTGAAATTTTGAAAACCCAATTTCATGGAAACTAATTTTATAATTATTTACACACATGTTTTTTGCATAAATGTTATATATTATGAAAGCTGATTCAATTACCTATCTGTTGTCTTTTTACTTCATCTTCAAATACGTTAGGGAAGTACCCCTAATTCTCACCTAAAGTCAGAGGTTCCATATTTTTCCAGTATTATGTGGCATCTAAAGTGTCTTTAAAGGAGTCCATGATTGTGCATCATCCCTAAATATAACCCCTTTAACTTAGTAGTAACTAGCTCGTGGAAGAAAAATAATATAGCCAAGATTAGAATGAACTCTCATGAACTCCATAATGAAACATGACATTGGTATATTCCTAAAACTTCATGGGTGGAAAGGGTTTTCCATCTGTGTGAGTCTATGAGTGTTGAGGATGAAAACCACTTTCTCTTAGAGTGGATTTCTTACACCCACACTAGATTTAAGTTTCATAGTATTTATTACAATACAAACCTTTATAACCTCCTAACTTTCCAAAACTATAGTGAGCTTGGAAAGCTTCTTAGCAAGATTTTTGAGCACATGAATAAGATTTTAAAGTAAACCAAGTATTATCCTTCTTAACGTCCAATAGAACAAAGTTGGTCTCAATGAACATCCACCACCACCACCACCACCACCACCACCACCACCACCACCACCACCACCACCACCAAATAATATAAAGAAAAATAAAAATAAAATAAAGATGATACTTAAAACTTAAGGTCTGACTCTTAGTGTTGTTAATGATCCTTTTCATTTCTCATCAAATAATTAGGAGGCCAAAAAAACCTCACAACAATTTTGAATTTATTTACCACAAAAAATTAGGTATATTAAATAACTTCTCTACTAAAAGAGGCAAGAAAAAATTAGAATAAAATGTGGATCTTTGACTCTGTTTAACATAGAAATATGGAATACGAAATATCTTCACCACTTAATAAAATGCCAAAGTAAACTAATTAAAACCACCATGGCAACAATCTACACTAAATATCATGAACCTACATTAGAACGTGGGTAATCATATTGTTGCACTAAATATCATGAACCTACATTAGAACGTGGGTAATCATATTGTTGGAACCTTTTTGGAGTGGTATTTATGAGATTGGAAAAAGCTTCATCACATTTTAGGTTAACTCTTTTTATGGTGTTTTCGATGGTTGTACTTCCTTGAGAAGTAAGGAACAAGAAGCAATCAATAGAGAATCATACCAACTTGATTAAGGATCCAACACAATTCATTGAATGTATGGTGCCTTCATTTATGCAATACCTATATATTAATGCTTAGCAAGTGCCCTTGAGCTTCTCAATGTGAAGCTAAAGCACTTCTTCTACTTTGTTGATTTATTGAATATATCAATAATGGAGCAATAAAAAGATTGAAGGATAGATATTAGAATGATTTGAGCATGTTAATCTGCGGAAGTTGGATTGTGGTTCATTGTACACACCTAACCACTTAAGGATTGTGGTTCATTGTACACACCTAACCACTTAAGATAGTCCATTGGGATATCTATCTATATATTCTTAATAATAATACTCTTGGAAATAGGCTGGGTACTTCCTCAAATTATGAGGATTGTATTATGCGTGTCTCTGTTTTTGAGAATAATGCTCTAGGAAGCTCCTAAGCACTTCCACTAATTTTATGATGCTACCTAGTGTAAAATGAATGATGTAGACTCAATGTGCCTAACGCATGCAAATTTAATAAGGGAAGGACTTGTACTATGTCTCGAATTATTGATAACATCTTAGCAACAATAATATCAATATATATAGAGAGAGAAAGAGAAAGAAATAATTTTATTAACATTTAAATCTCGTTATGTGCACTACCAATCCAAGACGAAAAATACATCGAACATAAGATTAGTTAATGTAAAGATGAAAATTATGAAATAATTAATTAATTTTTATTTTTAGTTTAATGATTAGCTTAACAAAGAAGATATTCAAGATTTTAAAACTTTTAAAAAGTTTATTTAATTTTAATTTAATATTTAAAATTTATTTGAAAACAAGTTAAAGTTTTTGAAAAAAACTTAATGTATTTTAAAAATTACATAAGTTTTAATAATTTTTTTTTAATTATTATTAAAAATTCTGAAGACATAATATCTGTCACATAAGTTTTAGGGTGGGGACATTGTATTTTCATAGAAACCGTAAAGGGTGTTGTCACTTTGTGTATCATCGTCCACATTCACATCATACTTCAAACATTTTTTTGATTTGAACGAGAAACTAATAAATCGGTCTGCTTATTAAGTTCACTTTCAAGTTAAACTCTTTTGCCATTCCGATGTTGTCAAAGTCGGTGTGATTAGCCCATTCACCGCACTTTCTTAACGTGGTATCTTTCATGGAAATTTTGTGGAAGATCGTATCTTTTTATGGAAACCGTAAATGGAGTTGTCTGTGCGAGTGTCTTTGCCCACGTTCACGCTTTATGAATACCATTTATTTATTTATTTTTGTGCAATTTCGCTTCCATGCCATGTGTATAACTTACTTTATATGGGATAATAATTCATAACCTTTCATTTTTGATTTTATTTTTAAATATTATTAAATTATTTATAAATTAAGACAACCACTTAATTTGTCGTTGGTTACAAGGCAGGGGTTACTAGTTATTTTATTTTTTATTTTTTATGTGTAGTTGTAATCATCTCATTTTCTATGTTTCAGTTAGCTGTTATCATCTATCTTCTTCTAGTAGTTAAACAAGTGACATGTTATTCATGCATCACGTACCATATATATATATATATATATATAATTGTTTATTTAGAATAACTAGGATCATAAAATCAACCTTTACAGTACACTTGTCTCATCTTCGTGTAAGCTAGGATCCATGGAGATCAACCTCCATCATGGATCAAAAGTGGAGAGATTTACACCGATATGTGTTATTCTAACTCATATCAGTGTAAATAATGTTTGTTTTGTTTTGTTCTTGATACAAATTTTCATGTCAATAGGAATTAATTATGTCGATAAGCGTTTTTATTTGATATTTGGGGTGGACTATGGCCTATGTTTTTTCATCCACAGACAAGGATGAGACAAGTGTATTGTTGAGATTGATTCTATGGCAGTCGTTCAATATTCAAAATAAACAATTACAAAAAAAAATATAAAAAATAACTAGTTGCTGATAAATGGATAGCTAGTAGCAATGCATGGATAACTCATAGCTGATGAGTGGATAACCAACAGTTCATGGCAAATAACTAGAAGAATGTGATATAATAATAATAATAATAATAATAATAATAATAATAATAATAATAACTGATACTTGATAAATGGATAACATGTAGCTAGGCATGGATAACTTATAGTTGAACTCGTTTAACAAGAAGAATCCAAGGAATAAAAAAATATAATATGTCTTCCATTCTGTCGCTATCTCTCAACCATTTAATCCCTATCAACGTGATCCAACAACAATCTATGCGGGTGTACTAGTATCTTAGAATTTTGGGGTGTACTATGATCTATTCCTTTTCATCTATGGATGAGGATGAAGCAAGTGTACTGTCTAGATTGATTCTATTGCAGTCGTTTGAAATTCGAAATAAACAAATAAAAAAATAATACTAGCACACCCACATAGTTTGTGGCTGGATCACATCGAAAGTGATCAAATGGTTAAGAGATAGTTTTGGAACAGAAGATAGTTTGATTTTTTTTTTATTCCTCATATTATTCTATTTAAACGGGTTCAACTGTGAGTTATCCATGGCTAGCTATATGTTATCACCGACATTCTTCTTGTTATCCATTTATCAACTATCAGCTATTTCGTATATTCTTTTTCTTTTTATCTCACAATCTTCTAGTTATTTGTCGTGAATGGTTATCCATTCATCAACAATGAGTTATCCATGCATTGCTACCAGTTCTTTTTTATATTCTTTTTTTTTATAATTGTTTATTTCAAATTTGAACGACTGTCGTAGAATCAATATCCATAGTACACTTGTCTCATCCCCGTCCGTAGATGAAAAAGCATAGGTCGTAGTTCACCCCAAATCTCAGATAAAAGCGTCTATCGACGTAATACAAAATAACTAGATGATGTATGGATAACTTGTAGCTATTGAATGGACAACCAATAGTTCATGGCAAATAACTGGAAAAATGTGAGATATAAAAAAAGAATATAAAAAATAATTGATGGTTGATAAATGGATAACTCGTAGATGATGCATGAATGCATGGATAACATATAATTTGGGGTGGGCTAGTAGTTGACACATAGACAACCTATAATTTCATGGTACATAACTTGCAATCTTATGGAACTTAACTTGCGGTCTATCAGCATTCACCAAACACAAATTAAGTGGTTGTGCTAGTATAATGTAATTTTGATTATATATTGAGCTTATAATAATTTAGGGGATAATAACAAGAGTCTTCAACCTTAGAGCAAGGAAACTTCTTTATATACAAAAAGTATTAATTAAAAAGAAAAAATAAATATATTTACAAAACCTTAGTTAAAAAGAAAAAAATGTATTACATAAATAAAAAGAAAGATAAGCTTTTGCAGCTCTCTTAGATGTAAGACATTTGCACCTTAATAAACTTTAAAAATATTTTGATGTCATGGACAACATTTAAACCCATTTTTATAGAGGAAGACATTTTTTCTTTAGTAGGAAATTTGTGATTAGACGATTCATAAAAGGGAACGATAAGGACATTCAAGGATACAAGAAAAAACTTAAAAATAGGTGGCCCTATCACCATCCCTTATATCCACAAGCTCTTAAATATAGTAAATTAGGGTTTCCTTAAACCTTGGACTCAAAGCCTCATTGTTCCTGATTTCAAAAATAGAGATAAAAACAATCCCTCTTATTATAGGACAATTATGATTATCTCGCTTTTATCCAAGTTATATAAAATTATTTTGGAAAATAAGATTACCATATGGCTAGAAAGTCATGTACAATAAGTTAAAGGCCATGCTAGACTTAGGAAGAATTATTCAAATGTGTCCCATGGAAATTTTTAAGGATCCATAATTTTCTCAAAGTGTGGAAAACTTAGCAATCTTACTAATTCTTAAATTTGCAACAATAAAATGTTTAGCGAATTAAAAAAAAAAATTATGGACTTTATATAGTTTTTTTGATAATTTTGGCAATTTTTAGAGTATAAAAAGTTATCCCATGGAATTTGGGGGAATCTTCTTTAAAAAACATTAAAATTGACAAATATTTTTTGGGAAAATAGGTCCAAAATAGCCCATGGGATAAATTTTTCCCCTAAAATTTCCTTGATGGGGACCACCTTATTACACATAGGACCATTGCATAAGTGTATTATGCTTAGGACCATTGCATAAGTGTTATGAATAGGGTCACAGAGAAATAAAAATAGAAAACAAATGTGAAAATAAAACATAGAGTATCATAGTAGAAGAGGGATACAAATATATGAGGCTCATCCGATATGGGCTACATCCATGGAGAAATAGCCAGCCCTTCCTTTATTCCATCAAACACAATGAACAGATAAAACCTACACCACATCCATTGCAACCTCCTCTTCACTCTCTCTTAGTCCATCTCACACTCTCTTGGTTGTAATAAAATTCCCTCATAAAAATAGGGTTTCCTTCTAGTGGAAAAAACAGCAACATAACCTCTACTGTCTGATCTATGAACTAATGTTGAACAATCCAAATTGACTAAGGAATCACAATAGTTTACAAGGAATTTTTCTAAAAAATTATCTTCTCAGACACTACCCCTGAACCCCCACCCAAGGGAGGGGGGTTGCAAAGGACTCCCTGGAAATAGTGTTGGGAGGACAAGCCTCCCCCACACACCCTCATTAGGAACTAGGATCCATACATGGATGAAACAAGACCTCCGATTGAAGAAGCTAATCTGGATCCAAAAACCAATAATAAGTGTAACAAACCTCAAAAATCAATATAAATTTTTGTTCTTTATATCCATATATATGCAGACACATTAATAGAATACCAAACTATTATGAAATTAAAAAAATAAAAGAAACCGTGGACATATTAAATGGTCAAATTTGTCCTTGTATAAATCATCCTCAAGCGGTTTTTATGTTGGAAGGCACTCTGAATAGGGTTTGTAGGATTTTTATGCTAAGTGGCCATCCTTCACATCCTGGCCATTGGGGCCCCTTGTTCTCAGGATATGGCAGGCTCTCCAGGTGTCTGGGCCTTGCTGAGAGATTCACGGATGGAGTCAGGCTCTTCAAGGCCCGGTGGGCTCGATGGAGGGGGATCTGCTGCAACGGACCAACGATAGAGCTCGTCCGTTGGCC
Source organism: Pseudotsuga menziesii (assembly GCA_001517045.1). Lineage (NCBI taxonomy): Eukaryota > Viridiplantae > Streptophyta > Pinopsida > Pinales > Pinaceae > Pseudotsuga > Pseudotsuga menziesii. The sequence goes on along the minus strand of LPNX010269843.1, from coordinate 365,170 downwards.
GTAATCCTAGAGTGGGGGATGTCTACCAAAATACCCCACCATTTTTACAGTTCATGTCTGATCGGAGAAGGTGATGGGCACGATCGAGCTCTGGAAGGAAAAAGCTCTGATTGGTAAGTTCGTGGGGATATGGCACAAGGAAAAGGATATGGTCAAATGGATCAACAATGTTTGGAACCCTAAAGGTCACTATGACCTACAACTTGGCTCTAAGGATTTCTTCACGATTATTTTCTTCAATCAGGAGGACCGAGATCACATCTTGGAAGGAGGCCCTTCTTTTTTTCCGCTGGTCTTTACCTCCATCCATGGAAGGAACGATTTAATCCTGAAATAGAGGATATGACTATGGCCCTAGTCTGGATCCGCCTCTTCTCCCTCCCAGGGGAGTACTGGAATCTGGATACCCTGCGGGACATTAGAAACACCCTAGGCGAGTTTATTAAGGTATCCCAGCAAACGAAGGCCCAGAGGTATACCTCCTTTGCCAGGATTTGTGTTTACCTGGATCTCTCCAAGGAGCTTCCAGAAGCCATAAACCTAAGTTGGGAGGATGAAGAATGGATCCAACCCATCGACTATGAGAAGATCCCCTTCAGATGTAGGCAATGCCACAAGTACGGTCACTTGGGATGGAACTTCCCACAGATGGTTGCAAAGCCCGCCCCAGCAGACCCTAGCCTGGACAAAACTGGGACTTCCCCTGATGGCTTCACCCAGGTCAAGAACCACAAGAGAAGTAGGGCCAGTGGGATGTCAAAAGAAAAAAAAGACTCAGAGACAAGGGATACCCTGACTAGGAATGATCTTGAGATCCTAGGGGACTTGGTCGAGAGAGAGTATCGCTCAGCCCACCAAGGATACCAATGCCTCGGATGGGATGGACGCCCAATAGATGGAGATAGTGGAGGAAGTCGAGGATGAAGAGATGGAACTAGGGGAATTAGATCTGGATGCGATTGAAGCTGAATGTGGAAAGAAGGGGAAGGGTTATGTGCCTAGACGGCAAATTGAGCTCCTCCAAGAGGCTATTATCAAGGTTGGGGCTCATCCAAACCTAGGGATTGACCCAGATCCCCTAACAGGGCATAAGAGGAAACCTCCAGAGGAGGAACAACACAGAGGAAGGAAATCAAACAAGCATCACATTGCAGAAATATGTGTTAAACTCATAGAATCAGTCCAATACCCTACGCTCAGGGTGGCCTTTTCTGAATTTTCCAAAGTTTCCCAATGAAGTTAATCTCTTGGAATATAAGGGGTTGTGGCAACCCCAGGAAGTGGAAGACTCTCAACCGGAAAATTAAGTAGGAAAACCCCGATATCCTCTTTCTCCAGGAAACAAAATGTAGTTCTTAAGGCTTGGATAAAATCAACAGTAAGATCTGGAAAGGTAGCCAAGTGATGGCCCTTGATGCTGCTGGGAAATCAAGGGGTATAGAAATCCTCTGGATCCCCCAGGTGGTTGAGCTCTCGAACTGGAGAGCTAATAAGTTTTCCCTCATAGCAGATTTCCACCCCCTTGTGTCAGGGGTGAAGGGTACTCTGGTGAACACTTATGGCCCTAGCAGCTTCCCTGAAAAGCAGGCCTTCATTGACTTCTCAGACTGGTCCAATAGCCAAGCGGAGGGAGCCCAATGGGTGATGGGAGGGGATTTTAACATCATCGCCAACCTTGGGGAAAAAAATGGAGGCTAAAGATCTTTAGACAGATTTCAAGAGGCTTTTGGGGCCTTCCAAGCTCACACCGCTTTCGTGGATATGGAAACTAGTAATGGCTGGTATATGTGGAACAATAAGCGGCGGGGCGAACGCCTAGTTGCATCTCGCTCAGACAGGTTTTTGGTCTTGGAGTCCATTCTCCATGACATGGGATAAATCATGACCGAGGTGCTCCCAGCGGCAGGCTCTGACCACTGGGCCATTTGCCTTCGCTGGGATTGGTCATGCTCCACGATGAGGAAACCCTTTCGGTTTGAACAATTTTGGATGGAGCATAAATAATTCAAAGATCTTGTGTAGCAGTGTTGGCAGGAGTTGGTCGCCCCCTCAGGCACAGCCATGTACTTCTTCCAACAGAAACTCAAATCTCTCAAATCTAGAATCTGTACCTGGAATAAGGAGGAGTTTGGCAACATTTTTGAGGAAAATAAAAGACTGATCTCTGAACTGGATCAGCTCAGTCAGATAGGAATGAAAGAAGAATGGGATGAGGACATGCAAGAGGAAGAAAAGGACTTATGGGGGCAGCTGGAGGCATGGGAAAGACAGGAAGGCATATACTGGAAACAAAAATCTAAAGTCAAATGGATGCAGGATGGGGAAAAAACACCAAGTTCTTCCATAATTCGGTCATTCAGAATAGACACTCCTCGATGATTTTGAAACTTAAAAAGATGGAGGGTGGCCAAATAGAAATGTGACGTGAAATTGAAGAGGAACTCAAACACTATTTCATGGAGATCCTCAATGAAGACCTTCATGACAGGGAGAGAGATATAGCTCAAATCACACGTCTAATCCCTCCCTCGGTCACTAGGGAAGATAATGAGATGCTTGTCAAACCGATAACTATGCAAGAAGTTGAAGAGGCAGTCAATCAGATGGCCCTGGGAAAAGACCCTAGCCTAGATGGGTTTACCTCCAACTTCTTCCACTATTTCTGGGATATGGTTAAGGAAGAGGTCATGGAAATCATGAAGGAATGGAGGAAAAAAAAGGGGGTGCTAAGAGCTTTCAATGCAACGTTCCTTTCTCGCATTCCTAAGGAAACGGGGGAAAATCACCAAGACAAGTTCAGGCCTATAGCTCTATGCAATGTGGTCTATAAGAGAATCTCCAAAGACATTGCCAATCGTTTGAAAACTCTCCTCCCCTCTCCGATCTTCCCAGAGCAATCTGGTTTTGTTGAAGGGCACCAAATCCTGGATGGGGTTATCCGAGTTCAGGAAGTCTTGCATTCCTTGCAAAGCTCGATACATCCTAGTATGGTGATCAAACTAGATATTTCTAAGGCATATGACAAACTAAGTTGGCAATACATCCGCAGAATGTTGCCAGCCTATGGGTTCTGCCAGGACTGGGTGGACTGGGTCATGGGGCTCATCTCCACCCTTTTCTTTAGCATTCTCCTGAATGGAACCCCGACTTTTCCCTTTCAATCATCCAAGGGCCTTAGGTAGGGGGATCCCCTCTCCCCTTTCCTCTTCATCTTAAGGTCTGAGCCGTCTCCTACAGTCTAAGGTGGATCGTGGTGAGCTTCGGAGCATTCGTCTCATGGACTCCATGGATGCTCAGACCCATCAAAAGTTCATAGATGATATTATGGTCATGGGGTACCCTTCAGTCCAAGAAGCGAGAAGCTTCAAATCTTATCTGAATATATTTTCCAACGCTTCTGGTCTCACTGTTAATCAGGCCAAATCCCAAGTCTTTTTTTCCAACACCGCTCCTGCCTCTCAAAGGAACATTCTCAGTATCCTGGGTTTCTCGAAAGTCTCTTTCCCTTCAAAATATTTAGGTGTCCCTCTGAGCCCACGCAAATTGAAGAGTACGTCCTGGATGGAACTCCTTGACAGAATGGAACAGAAGCTCACTAACTGGACTCTCAGACCCCTAAAATTACCCAGTAGGTCGGTCCTGATTAAATCGGTCTTACAAGTGATGCCTATATATCTATTTTCTGTCCTCTCTGCTCCGAAGTCCATTCTCTTCGAAATTCGGCACGTCCAATGCATTTTCCTGTGGGGAGGCAGAGAGGATAAAGCCAAATTCTCCCTGGTAAGCTAGGACAGCATATGCCAACCAAAGTTGAACGGGGGGTTGGGTTTGAGAGATCCAGAAATTATGGCCGAAGTCCAGGGGGTGAAAGTTTGGTGGCGATGGGTCTCCCATACTACTGAACCTTGGGCTCGCCTATGGCATTCTAAATACGGCCATGATAGGTCCTCATCTCAGCTAATTCATTTCAATGAAGAGCAATAGGGATCACCGATATGGACACAGGTGGAAGGTGGAAGGAAATTGGTTCAAAAGCACAAATTTTGGGAGATACGTGATGGGTGGAATGCGTGGTTCTAGGAGGATTCATGGAATCAACTCCCCCAGCTGAGTGACAACCCAAGGTGGGCTCCAATTGAGGAATGGGCTAGGGTGGAGGGTCTCTATCTTGTTCATCACTTCTGGCAAGAACAACTCTTTAATGAGCGGCGGCGTTGGATTTTCACTAACAAACCTGACCAAATAGAGGAAGACTGGGAGACTTTCCAAGAGGAAATGCACATGCAGAGCATCAAACCCACGGAGGTTCTAGATGTGTTGAGATGGGGATATTTGGAAAAAGGAATGTTTAACATTAAGGAGGTGTACAACATTTGAATTGGGAGTTGTGCTGAGGATGGGGAAACATGGAAGAAGCTATGGACTTTAAACTTATGGCCTAAGGTCACCACCTTTTCCTGGCTAACTTTCAAAGGCCGCATTCTCACCAGTGAAAACCTCTGGAAGCGTTGTATCCAGGGTCCTTCTCAATGTTGCTTATGCTCATTGGCAGAGGAAACCACAAACCATCTCCTAGATAGCTACCCTTTTACTGTGGCCATTTGGGATAAGGGGGCGATGGATTTCAGGAAAAGTGATAGGAAAAGAGCCCAGCTGGCGAGAACTTTGGTTGAATGGAACCAGAAAACGTTCAAAAATAGAATTATTAGGACTATCTAGAATGCCTTACTTGGTATGATCATGTGGTGCATTTGGAAGGAAAGGAATGGATGAATATTCCAGGAACAATGCTCCAGCCTCGATAAGGTTTGGAAAATGGTGTAGGAAAACCTTCTCTCCTCCATCAAAAGCATGCAATGGCACGATGAAGATAAGCTAATACCCATAGACGAGATTCATGTTGGCGAATTTTGGGGTCTGGAAAAACCTTAGTTGGAAGGGCTTCGCATGCGTGATAGTATCCTTCAGCCGTCTAGCCCAAAGTATTGGTCTCTTCCCCCTCCCATGGTTTTCAAGATTAATTTCGATGGGGCCTCCAGGGGGAACCCTGGTGTTGCTAGATTCGGCGGCCTTTGCAGAGATTCACTAGGCAGGGTTATTTTCATCTTTTTGGGAGCCATAGGCTGAGACACCAACAAATCTGCTGAACTCGAAGGGATGCTCCAAGGTTTGCACTGTCTGGTGCGCAGCAACAGCTTCCCAATGATAATAGAGGGAAACTCTAGTATCATGGTTCAGATGGCTCGATGGTTGGCGAATGGCCAAGTCAGCAACCAAGTGTCCACCAGCTGGAGGTTAGCCAGCCACTTGGATGAGCTACGTGGCCTAATCCATGCCCATCCTGCGGTCTCGGTCATCCGCGTAAGATGCGACACCAACAAGGTGGTAGAACTTCTTGCAAAAGTGGGGGTCAAGGGGGAGCTAGCCTATCAATGGGGTCTGCTTGAGTCCTTTGATGCTAACGACTAGGCTCATAATTGTCGACAATTGGTGGTGTAGGATCTCATGGGTGGTACGTAGTTGACATGCCTAAATGATGCGGTGGATAGATGTGACAGACGACGCGAGCACACCATGACAGTTCGACACCACGATGCCGAAGCATTTTAATGAGGCAATTGATCGATGGCCGAGGTGGTTGTCCTTGGCCATTATTTTTCTCGTTGGAAATGAATATGAAAAGATGGACAGGGTGAGGAGGGATGACCGACTTGACAGGTCTATCCTTTTAGTTAGAGATTCTTACATGGTGAAAGGTATGAGGGAGGTGGCCTTCTCTAGTTCAATGATGTCGTCCTGGTATGATCCAGATGGGGTAATGATTCTTCCTCTTCCTTCTTATTTCTTGTCTCACTGGTCGAACTGTTATCATTGTTCAATCTTGCTCCGTGCCTTTTGGATCCTCTAGTTTCTTCTGTTGCCCTCTGGTCTAGTTTGGGTGCGGCTCTCTATTTTCCCTTGTCCCCATTCCCTTGCTCATAAGTGTTTCCTATTGCAAACGGCCCCACATGGTCAGCTGGTTAGGGGCAAGCCCCATGGTGATTCCTCATTCGCAAAGGGTGCTACAAGATTGTCCCGCAGGGCTACGCGAGCGCAACTTCAGGCCCAAGAGGAGGCTGAATTTTTCAAGGACAACATTCCCCTGAACATCCATTGAGAAGTGGAGGGAAATTTCAAGGATCTATGGAATACCGTGAAAAACTTTCCCAGGGAAGAACTCCATCAAGAAGTGGCAGAATAGGTCTTGGATCCTGGATCCACTGCGGGGCGTGCTACGACTTATGACTGCCTCCTCATGCAGTATTGAGTGAACATGAAGTTGGTTGGCCATTCTTACATAGATCAAGAAGGTAAGATGGCAGGTGATGAGGAACCAATGAGGGAGTGGAAACAACATAATGGAGAATGTCACCTCATCCACTAGAAGGCTGATGTTTTAGCCTCCCTCTTGGTTATCTCCTTCTATGCAGGAGGAAAGGGTAATGATGAGGTGTCTCACCTGAGGGACAGCTATGTCCAGTGTGGTAAGAAGCAGCGGAGGATCTTTTCTCCTTCTCCGTCAGTTCATGAACCCCCTGGTGCAACTTCGGCTCTGGCTCATCCATTCATGTCCTATTTTCCCTCGGCATTTTAGAAGAAGGAGTGATGGTCTTGGTATACCGTCTATTTATAAGCTCGGTAATTTGGCCTACCAAGTCATTTAAAGTTTTTGTCGATGTTTGTTTGGTCTGTAATAGGGTGTCTCTTGCAGCCCAGGTTTTTGAGTCTGTCTGTCCTGGCTCAAGATTTAGTTTTCTATGTTTTGGAAGGATGGGCCTGCATGCCCATTGCGAGTCAAAATCTTAGTATGTTCTAGTTTTTTTTTCCTCTATGGCGTGTATCCAGCTCTGAGTGAGGCTTCTCCCTGCTATAGGGCCGTTAGACCAGCTTTGTATCTCTACTCTGTAATGGTTTCCATCTAATGTAATATAATTCTTTTATTTACAAAAAAAAAAAACATCCTCAAGCTTAAGGACCCCTCTAATAGTCGTTATGCCACTAATAGGTGCATTCTGCAACCATACTAGACATTTCATCACTAAACTGAGTTTTTCACCTTCCTCCTTCCACTTTCTACCTTCTGCTATAGAACCCAAAAGTCAGAAAATTCAAGAAATAATCCTTTGGACTTTCTGCTTTCCGCATTCCGCTTTCTTCCCTTCTATCTTTCATTTTTTACCTGCTGTGGCAGACCACAGAATTCAGAAACTTCACTGAATGATTACTTTATCTTTTGGCTTTCCGCCCTTCATGGAACGATCACTTGATCTTTTGGATTTCCGTATTTCACTTTTCGCCTCCCACTGCGGAGCTCGGAGGTCAAAAACTTCATAAAACAATCACTTGAACTTTCTACTTTTTGTCTTCCACTATGAAACTCGGAAGTCAGAACTTCATAAAACAATCACTTGGAATTTTTTCCTTCCGCCTTCTTCTTTCATCCTTTCGCCTTCTACTTTCCTCCTTCTGCTGCGGAACTCAGAATTCGGGAACTCATAAAATGATCACTTGAACTTTCTTCTTTCTACCTTCTACCGCGGAACTTGGAAGTCAAAAACTAATAAAAAAACCACTTGGACTTTCTTCTTTCCTCCTTCATATTTTCACCTTCTGTTGCTGAACTCGAAAGTCAGAAAATTCATAAAATGAACACTTGAACTTTCTTCTTTCCTCCTCCTTTCCACCTTTTGTTGCATAACTCGAAAGTTGTAAACTTCATAAAACGGACACTTGAACTTTCTACTTTCTGCCTTCCTCTTTTTTCCATTTGTTGCAGAACTCAGAAGTCAAAAACATTATAAAACAAACACTTGAACTTTATGCTTTCCACCTTCCGCTTTTCACCTTTCGCTGCAAAACTTTGTTGGCAAAGGGTTGGGGCGAATGAGTTGTGCAGCGTCGTGGAAGCTGCGTAAATTAACAGGTGTTTTAATTTTTTAAAACTTTCATTTCACTTTTTAGTCCACTCAATTTTTTTTTCTTTGTTTTGCAAATAAGTTATGGGATAGGAAATTGTAATGTCCCTTTTTGAAATTTTATTAAATGACCAATTTTTCCACTTTTTTCCCAATTTTGACCTGAACTAGTTTTGATGTCTAGACCTACAAATTGGCCCAAATGCTCCCTGTTTGTGCCATAAATTGTTTCCAGGCCACAAAGAAACAAGCCAACACAATCTCAAATGTTCAATCAATAAAACTAGGGTTTAGGGTTTTTGAAAGGTTTTTCTGGTTATAATGTTTGGTGACTGAAGGGAAAACATTCATGAGCTAAATAAGAACTGAATCATAAGCAAAGAAAAATAGAGATGCATAATATAATTACCAATATCCAACAGAACATGAGCTTGAAGTTCATTCAACAATTGACAAGCATTACCAGCAAAGAAACCATAAACCAGCAATGAATTTATCAATCATGTAACTAAACAAGTTAAAAAATGAAGCCAAACACAGTCTGAAGGGTGTAAAGGATCATATATTTCATAATTCTATTCAGCAAATACACATGAGAGTTATGATACTTAGCTCATAAACAAGTCACAGATCTCTTTAAGCCAGCCAAAAAGTAGAACCCTTTGTTCTCTTTCTCATCTACCTAAATACTGTTTCTCAAAAAATTAGTTAGGGTTGAAAGCCTAACTGTCTTCTACCTACTCATCGATGGGATAAAGTGAAATTATATTTACAAAATAAAATATTTCTTCAAAAACATAACTAATAACTGACTAACTGAAGTATTTCTCAAAAGACATAACAAGTAACTGACTAACTACCAAACTCAAAGGTCTTTGGCAGCTTCAGCTAGTAAGGCTATTCCATCAAAAGAGCCTTCTTCCTGGCTCTCTTCTGCTCAGCTTCCATGTCTGCTAACCTTCTTGTGAGTTCTTCATTCTGCTTCTGTAGGATTTCAACAGTCAGCTTCAAATCTGCACATTGTAAGTCTATGTTTCTCTTCCTCTTCAGGGCCTCCTTTGACACTGCAGTAAGCTCTTGATAATGATCATTTACTTCTTGTAGATCCTCCCTAAGTCTTCTATTTTCTAGGATTAGACCATCATTAGTTTCCTGCATGTAATCCATCTGATGCCTGTATTGTTTGATGGCTCTTTGCAGGTTCTCCCTTTCTGAATCAAAATCCTTCCCTGTTGTGGTATCCTGCATCTCACTGGGAAACCATGGGATATCTAACCTTCTAAAAATGTCTTCATCCTCCTGTAGCAGCCTTGAAGACATACCATGAGCAATAGGGTTTTCCTGACTCGTTGTTTCAGTAGGTGTAGTTTCATTTATCAAGTGCTGATCTTTGGAATAAGAAACTTCAGTTTCCTTTTGCTATTATTCTTTCAACAATTCACCCCTCAATTCCATAAATACAGTAGATAGCTTTGTGTCAGTGAGACTAATCTCTTTTGTTGACTTCAATGGATTTTTTCCCTTTGTATGATAAGAATCTGAACTTTTTAGAACTGCTTCCTTCTTAATCTTTGGTTTTTCATCTAAAGAATCATCATTCAACATAGTAACCTCTTATGAATTTAACCTAGGGTTCGGCAGCTTTTTCATACTCAGCCTTAACTTGTTTTCTGGCCTGGTTTTTGGTCTCGATGTTGAGGCAAGTTCTCCCATCATCTTCAAACTTTTACCTTGATGTTTAACTATAGCAAACTCCATAGCTCCTTTCTTCTCCTCAAGATTCTGGGGTTTTGATAACCAGCTTTCTTCGATTCTCCTTGACTGTTTTCTCTTGATTTTTTAACAGTCTATTTTTGTTTTCAATGCAGGATAAGATTTACATCAGGCTTGAGCAATTTTAGGTCAACAGAGTACCACAACTCCTCAATAAAACTACTGCTAAAAATGGCTGCCATCTCAGACATTCATTTTGATGCTAGACCCTCTCTAGAATGTATGAAGACAACTATGTGTTATGGTTCCTACACCAATAGTACCCCTAACTCCTTTTAATGCCCCTTATGAGCTATCTATTTGCACGAAGGACTTTGCATTAGTGCTCTCAAATGCCTGCTTCTTAAAACAACTTGTGAATGTTTAACTAGTGGATGGAAAGATATGAGGGCAGTTTGATATCTGCTAACTTTCTGTTTCAAATTACATTCATCACAATTCAGTCAGCTTCTAGCACCTACTCAGATCAAGTCTACATGCACTCATATTTTTCAGCTCAATTATTGCATTGGTTACATATAACAAGTTAATCTGTGAACCCTTGGTCTCCACAAACTGTACAGATCTTCACCTTACCATATTTTCAGGTCTTGACAGGGTAATTATTCAATGAAACTGCTATTTTTCAACTTATCACTTGCCAACACATCTAAAAACCTCTTAGACTGATATCTCTTCGACAAAGGTTTTGTTAAAAGCATACATATATGTTTTCCTTCATCAATTTTAACAAAACAAGCTTTACTGGGAATACCTTATTCTGGTCTGGCTGCAGAGGTTTAAAATCACTCCTTGAGCTGTCTGATTGTCAAATTTAACTATACAAGTGTCTTCAGGTGTCCAATTTGCCTCCAGATAGCGCAACGAGAAAGCCCTAAATCTTCTGTGTAACTGTGAAATCCCTCAATCTCCTTTGTAACTGCAACTTCCAGATTTTGGGCAAATTTCCTCGCTCCACTTAGTATTTAGTTTCGTAATGCATGTATGGAAAACTCCTTTCACTTGAATCTAGGCTCGCTTGTCTACCTGTCACAATTCTCCCAACTCTAACTAATGATTTGCCACGATCTCCCTCATGCTGTAAAACACACTTGTTTGCATGATCATTACTGGAGAAACATGTATCAAAACCCTTCAAGCATGTGATTAGTCATCAAAAAACCAAGATCGTGGGAGAAATTTTCTTAAAAGCCGCCGATTTCGGCACGCGCGATATTCTTGTAGCGTCGATGTGTAAACTTTTGGCAGTTGCGCTACAAGAATAATTTAAAATCAATTTTGGCACTATTTAGTGATTTTTTCCATTTTGAATGAGGTTTTAAATACTAAACTTTGATCATGATGCTATTTGTGAACCAATTACTCAATATAATGTCCTATAAAAACCCTTCAAGATCTAAGAAGAAAAAACCTAAAAGAAAACATAAAGAAAAACTCAAAATTTCAGTGAAAACCAAAGTTTTCTAAGGTAAGAAAATGAGTAAAACTTAAAATAAAAATGACAATCAAAATATAAAATTGAAGTAAACAAGTTCATGACTTAACATCTGGCTCCAGTTGCGGGATGAAGTCCTCCCTGTGAGGCTTCAAGAACTTCCAGACTAGTTCCTTCTTTTCTGCTACCTACTTGTCTGCAAAATTTGCATTGGTTTATGGATTCCTTATTATGCTACACTCACACCGGTATATACAATGAAAAGTGAAAATCTCCTCAATGAATGTAAAAATGCTTGAGGAATTTTCCATTGACAGGACTTGACAATTCCTCACCTTCCAACGACTGTAGGATAAAAGTGTTATCCTCCAAAATCTTAGACACTAGGAAAGGGCCAAACCAGAGGTTGTCAAACTTACCATGCTTCCCTTTTTGCTCTTTCCTTGCATCCCACCTTAAAACCATATCACCAATTGAGAAAGTGTTTTCTTTGATGTTCCTGTCAAATCTGCTTTTGATCTTCAATCTGTACAACTGTGCTCTTTCTTCTACCTTTTCCCTATTCTGCTGCAACTCTATCATCTCATAAATCCTTCTTTGCATATCATTTGGCTCTTCCTGAGAATGCTGAATAAATTTCATCACTGGGATTCCCAATTGAACAGGAAAAACTACCTCTATACCATAAACTAATTGGAAAGGAGAAGTTCGAATTGCTTGCTTGACTGTTATCCTATCAGCCCATAATGCATATTTCAGCATTGAATCCCATGATCTTTTGTTATGATTGAGCAATTTTTTGATACTTTGGATGATGTTTTTATTAGAGGATTCAACCAAACCATTACCCTGGGGATAGTAAGGAGTTGAGTGCTTCAGCAAGATACCATTCTTTTCACAAAAGGATTCCATTTCCTTGGACTTGAAATCCTTTGCATTGTCTGTTACTAATTTCTGAGGACACCCAAACCTACTCAGGATGTTTTCTTCAATGAATTCCATGATTACCTTGTCTGTGGCATTCCTAATAGGAATGGATTCCACCCATTTGGTAAAGAAGTTTGTTGTAGTTAGAATCCATCGGTGTTGTCCTGAGGAAGCTGGATTTATTTATCCAATAAAATCCAAACCCCATTGCTGAAAAGGAGAACTTACTACAATAGGTTTCAAGGGAAATGACAACAATTTTTGTTTGCCAGAAAACTTCTGACAAGGGATACAGGTTCTCACCTGCTGATAAAAATCTGCAAATAAAGAGGGCCAATAATATCCAGCTCTTAAAATCCTGTATGCTACTGTTTTCCAGAACTTGTGACCTCCACAAGCACCTTCATGAGATTCACCAATTACTCCTTCAATTTCAAATTTGTCCAAACATCTGAGTAGAATACCACCTGGGTCCTTCCAGAATAACTGTTCTTCGACTAGACAATACTTAGTAGCTTTAAGTTTTAAGGATGTAGCAGCTTTCCTATCCAAATGCTTAGGACATTGCAAAATAAACAATGTCTGCATACCATGCCGATGATGAATAATAGTCCATGATCTTCTCTTTTTCCAGTATTGCTTGATCTTCTTCTTGAGCTAATTCTTCAATCATGACATGCAATCCCAGAGCTGACAATTTGATTCAGTCAGCAGCTTGGCTAAACCTTGTCCCTTGACAAGTTTGGTAGGTTTGATCTCTACATCACACTCCATGATTTTATCAATCCACCTGCCTCTTTTCCCTTCATTATCAGGCTTTGTTAACACATCTTTTACAGCAGCATTAGGTACAAATGAAATAACTTTAGAATGCAGAACATAGATTCTAAAATTTTTTAAAGCCTTTACCAGAGCATAGGCTTGCTTTTCTAAGATACTGTATTTCGGTTCAGAATCTCTGAGAGTTTTGCTGAAGAAAGCAATAGGCTGCTCTAGTCCTTTATTATTCTTCTACAACAGAACATCTGCTATTGTATCCTTTGATGCAAATGAGAATGTCAAAAATTCTCTGGTAAAATCTGGGCTTACTAACACAGGACCTTCAGTTAGAGCCATTTTGATCTTCTCAAATGCATTCTTTGCCTCATTGGTCCACTTGACTTCCTGATCCTTCTTCAGCATGACTGTGATCTGTTTGATAGTTTCTGCAAAGTTTGGTATAAACCAACGCAAAAAGTTGATTTTAACAATGAATGATTGGACATCCTTTTTACTCCTCGATAAACTTATCTTCAATATAGCCTTTACCCTTTCAGGATCAATTCTTATACCATCAGCAGACACTAAATGACCAAGCAATTTACCTTCCTGTACAGCAAAGTGTGACTTCTTTGGATTTAAAGACAAGACAAATTTTTTGCATTTTAGGAAATTCTGTTTCAAATGCTTTAAATGTTCGTCATCTGACTGTGAGAAAACAATAATATCATCCAAGTATATTACCACAAACTTATCCTTTTCACCGACAAAAGCAATATCCATAGCCCTCTGGAAGGTTGCTCCAGCATTCATTAACCCAAAGGGCATCTTGTCATACTTAAAAGTTCCCCGGGTGGTTGTAAAGGCTATCTTCTCCTTATCATTAGGATGCATAGAGATCTGATTGTACCTTGAGAAACCATCAACCATAGAGATCCTCTGTGCCCCAACAACTTTCTGCAATATCTGCTCAATTTTAGGCAGAGGGTAATTGTCCTTTAACGGAGATCTGTTCAAATTTCTGAAGTCAACACACAACCTGATTTCTCTATTCTTTTTTTTGACAGGAACCAGATTAGCCACCCATGAAGAATACCTGAGAGGCACTATGATCTTGGCATCTAACAACTTCTTTACTTCATTTTCAATAACAAGAAAAAAGGCTGGGTTAATCCTCCTTAATTTCTGACGAAAAGGTTTGACATTTGGTTTTAAAGGAACTTTATGCTGTATGATTCCTGTGTCATAAGTCCTCAATTCATCATAAGACTAGGTAAAAACATCCACATGCTCTTTTAACAGTTTAATGTACCTATTTCTTTGTTCAGCTGTAAGTGATTTAGAAATTTTGACCATTCTAGGATGTTCTGCAGAACCAATATTACACTCTACCACATTCTCTTCTGAAGACTGAACAATAGGCTTTGAAAGTGTATCATCCTTTGTAAATATTCTTTCCAGAGGTACCAAACCTTTTGGGATGAAGTTGATTTTTAGTTCAATAATTTTATGTCCAGCTATCTCATATTCAGCAATCTCATCCACTTGTCCCTCTTCTTCATCCTCCTCTTGATCAATCAGGGAATTTGAAAACTCATATGTAAGCTCTAGGAACCTTTTAATCTCAATGTCATCTTCCAACACTCTCCACTATTTTACATTATCAGGTATAGATGGTCTATACCTCACTTCAATGCGATATCTCAACTGAGTAGTCTTGGGGATTCTAAAGTGTGTGGCAACCAAGGCCAATGAATCTGCAGTCTGGTTATAATCTCTTGGAATATAGGTAATATTAAAATCTACAAAATAATTTTCAAGCATGTCCCATACCTCATTTCGATAGAGTTTCAACAAACCCTGCTTCACTTGATAGTTTCTCTTCACCTGCTAAACAACTAATTTGGAGTCGCCAAATGCAACAATCTGCTGAATGCCCAAATCCTTGGCAGCTTTTAATCCCAACAGCAAATATTTATATTCAGCAGTGTTATTTGTAGTAATAAACTCCAATTTATACATTAGCTTTACTGTTTCACCTCCAGGGGATATGAGAAGAACCCCTGCACCTGCTCCTTCTTTGCAAGAGGACCCATCAAAATACAATTGGCAGAGCTCATCCTCCTGTTCTCTGCTACATTTTACTGGCTGTTCTTTCTCAACTTGTAACAAACCAACAGTATTGTCTTCCTCAATGAAATGTAACATGCAAGTACCAAGGTCTTTATCAATAGAATACAATGGGTGGTTGGTTGGGTTTTTATCATCTGTCACAATATATGCAAACTGAAGCTCTTTGTACAACCTTCTATTTTCTCCTCCAAACATAGGAATAGTGGCATATGAAAGATCCATTTGTAAGGTCCCACCAACCTTCTTTGCCCAAGACCTAGAAAGAAGTAACCCAAACTTCGGTGTAATATCAGCTACCACAACATCCATGATCACACTTTTCATGGGTAACTGAGCCAGGCTGACAACCATGTCCTTTATTACACCTAAACACTTCACTAATCGGGAATCAAATGCATACAGATCATGATAAGGTTTAGTGATACTCAGACCCAAAGCCTCCATAACAGCCTTTGGCATCAAATTATGTGAAGCTCCCGAATCTAACAAAAAATTGTGTATCATTTGTTCATGGAATTTTAAGGTGATGTAGAATGGAGGTGAAGCACCTGCTTCATTTTTATTTTTTTCAGCCAGGGTTGATCCAATGAAAATCCTAGGGTTTTCTTCTTGCAAATTTACTGTGTCTGAAACAGGATGATTACTTGTTGAATTCATCACCTTTAGAACTATTTCTTTATATGAAGGATTTTTTATTAATTCAGTTAAAGGTACATGGATATTTAAATTTCCTAATTCATTCTCCAAACTGAAATTATGGACAATTTTGTTTACCTCTTCAACCTTTGTAGTCTTCTTTGGTTTTTCTGAAACTTGCTTTTTCTCTGTCACAGGATCAAATGCTTGTTTAGCAGGGACAATTGCTTTCTTCTTCGGGGCTTGTACCACCTATTTTGGACCTGACCTCAGGTTCAAAGTCTTCTTAAGTTCATTTTGACAAACAACAGCAATTACAGCAGTCTTTTCCAGACCTAGATCATCCTCTATCTCGAACATGTCAGCATCATAGTATTCTGCATTTAGAAATTCTTCCTCAGTGACAAAACCCTCAGACAATCCTTCTCCAAAATGATTCATATCTTGGTCAGTCTCTTCAAAGAGCAGCTCATCATCAACTTCTTCCTCATCAGCCACATTGTTTTGAAGAGGTGGTGGCACTCTTTGGTCCTCATTTTCTCTCCTTTCTCGCTGGATATCATTGTTCTTTCGTTCTCTAGGCATGAAACGGGGAGCAAATTGCCTTCTGAACTAGTTCTGATTGTTAGGATTTCGTTCACCTTCTGGAACAGGCTTGCTGGAATTTTTCTCTATCTCTAATTTATTCAGTTTTGCAGTTAAAATTTTTACCAACTTAGCCATTTTATTAATCTTCCCTTCAGCAGAATGAGAAGCTGAACCTCCGGGAGCTGCTTCCTTTTTTCCTTTTCTTTCATAAAGCTGCTGAGATGTTTCCTTCTTCAGTCTATTGGAAGCTAATATGTTAGATTCTACCTCCAAAGCTGCATCCTGCATATTCAACAAAGAAATAGGCCTCCTCTCTCTTAGTAATAAAGAGAATTCATGGTCGAAAGCATTTGCATATGTCAATTTAGCAGAAGTTTCTGTAGGTTTTATTTCTGCAGGAATTCTACTGTACATCTTGTTAAACCTCTTTGAGAAGTCTGTAATTGTTTCATCCTTTTTCCTCCTGAGAGCTCCAAATTCAGTTATGTAGTATGTATGGTCTTTGGTATCACCCCATTGTCTCATGAAGAGATCACGGATTTCTTCAATAATAGTGATTGAGTTAGCAGGTAACTCTCTGAACCATTTCCTTACATCACCATCAAGGCTCTGCATGAACATTCTCATCCATACATCCTTGGCTTCAATGTTTTGGTTGTCAGCATAACTAAGGAAAGATTCCCAATGTTCTTCAGCTGTAGTTTCCCCTTGTCCATTGAATCTAGGCAAATATTTCTGATAGTCACCACCAGGTAGTGCATTTAAAGGGTGAGGTAGAACCAATGGTGCATATCTGGCTGCAACCATCCGATCCATCATGTCTATCGGCTAATTCTGGGCTGCCATTTTAGGATTGACTAATTTTGGTGATGAATAGGTTTGGCTAGAACTTGGATGAAAGGGGTTTTTACCTACTTTCAATTGAAAGAGAGGTATCTTACCAGGAGAAGCAGTTTTTGCTTTTATGAAGGATTGAGGATTGGTAAAAATCTAGAAACTACTGTCAGGAATTGTTGGTTTTACCCAAGGTGAAGTTTCTTCTTCTTTTCTTGACACAGATGAAGCTAATGAACCATCTAACTGCTCAGGGTCAGATAAGGAGGGTAATGACTGAGATCTTCTAATATTTCTTGCTATCCTCAATATCTTTTCAGGGTCTGTAATAACCAACCGCAATGGTGGAGTAGGTCTGTTCCTATTTCCCACTCCTCTAGTAGCCACTGTGACAAATCTGGTGAAAAGTAGCCTTAAAAATGTTCTGGTTTAAGTCCACCTCTTAAAACTAGTAAAATTGATAAGTATCCCAATGAAAATATGTCTTCAACTTCGTCCCCGGCAACGGCGCCAAAGATGTTTGTGCTAGAAATTGTTTCTAGGCCACAAAGAAACAAGCCAACACAATATCAAATGTTCAATCAATAAAACTAGGGTTTAGGGTTTTTGAAAGGTTTTTCTAGTTATAATGTTTGGTGACTGAAGGGAATACATTCATGAGATAAATAAGAACTGAATAATAAGCAAAGAAAAATAGAGATGCATAATATAATTACCAATATCCAATAGAACATGAGCTTGAAGTTCATTCAACAATTGACAAGCATTACCAGCAAAGAAACCATAAACCAGCAATGAATTTATCAACCATGTAACTAAACAAGTTAAAAAATGAATCCAAACACAGTCTGAAGGGTGTAAAGGATCATATATTTCATAATTCTATTCAGCAAATACACATGAGAGTTATGATACTTAGCTCATAAACAAGTCACAGACCTCCTTAATCCAGCCAAAAAGTAGAACCCTTTGTTCTCTTTCTCATCTACCTAAATACTATTGCTCAAAAAATTAGTTAGGGTTGAAACCCTAACTGTCTTCTACCTACTCATCGACTGGATAAAGTGAAATTATATTTACAAAATAAAATATTTCTTCAAAAACATAACTAATAACTGACTAACTAAAGTATTTCTCAAAAGACATAACAAGTAACTGACTAACTACCAAACTCAAAGGTCTTTGGCAGCTTCAGCTAGTAAGGCTATTCCATCCAAAGCTTGAGCCTTCTTCCCAGATCTCTTCTGCTCAGCTTCCATGTCTGCTAACCTTCTTGTGAGTTCTTCATTCTGCTTCTGTAGGCTTTCAACAGTCAGCTTCAAATCTGCACATTGTAAGTCTGTGTTTCTCTTCCTCTTCAGGGCTTCCTTTGACACTGTAGTAAGCTCTTGATAATGATCATTTACTTCTTGTAGATCCTCCCTAAGTATTCTATTTGCTAGGATTAGACCATCATTAGTTTCCTGCATGTAATCCATCTAATGCCTGTATTGTTTGATGGTTCTTTGCAGGTTCTCCCTTTCTGAATCAAATGCCTTCCTCGTTGTGGTATCCTGCATCTCATTGGGCAACCGTGGGATATCTAACCTTCTGAAAATGTCTTCATCCTCCTGTAGAAGCCTTGAAGACATACCATGAGCAATAGGGTTTTCCTGACTCACTGTTTTAGTAGGTGTAGTTTCATCTATCAAGTTTTGATCTTCAAAATAAGAAACTTCAGTATCCTTTTGTTGTTCTTCTTTCAACAATTCACCCCTCAATTCCAGAAATACAACATATAGATTTGTGTCAGTGAGACTAATCTCTTTTGTTGACTTCAATGGATTTTTTTCCTTTGTATGATAAGAATCTGAAATTTTTAGAACTGCTTCCTTTTCAATATTTGGTTTTTCATCTGAAGAATCATTATCCAGCATAGTAACCTCTTTTGAATTTAACCTAGGCTTCAACAACTTTTTCATACTCAGCCTTAACTTGTTTCTTGGCCTGGTTTTTGGTATCCATGTTGAGGCAAGTTCTCCCATCATCTTCAAACTTTTACCTTGATGTTTAACTGTAGCAAACTCCATAGCTTCAACCTTGATCTTCTTTTTCTTAGGCCTGACTGTCTGATTTTCCAGAGTGGAGAACTCCTTGCATGTACCAATCCTAGCTTCAGTTTTGACAATGGATTCTTCTTCCTCTAATAGATATCCTTCATCCTCTGATAGAATAGTGATTGGGATTCTTTGCTGGGCCTGGATTCTTTCTTATTTTACAGCAATCTGCTCTGTGACAACCATTTTCTCCTTCATGAAAGCTTCTGTTGTTGCCCTATTCTGTATAGGCTGATCTTCCTTTTTTGTAAACAGTGAACCTTTACCTCTATTATCAGCAGAAGACTTCTGATGTTCATATTCTGCATTTGAGGGCTCTGGTACTTCTTCAAGTTTAACTTCAGACTTGATTTTCTGACCTAGTTTCCTCACTAGGGTTTTTCCTTTGTCTACATGTTTTTTGGTTTGTTGCTCTTCATGATTAATTTGGAAACCAGACCAGAAAAGAAAATACTCCCATGTCTTCCCTTCTCTTTGTAGAGCAACACTGATAATCAATTTGATCAAACCATGATGAAAAATAGACTATGAAGTGTGATCCTGATGCCCCTTAACTCTACTTGACATCTTTTGTAAACTTTTAAACAAAAAGAAAGGAAGACTCATTCTGGATTCACCAACCAGATGCTGTAAGAACCTAAAATGGTATTTGAATACATAGGCATATCTCCCCTCACAGGTGATATAACTTTGTAGGACTTTAATGGGCTCCACCCATTCATCTCTGAAATTCTGGATTAGTATTCCTTTGCTCCAGTCTGGAGTAATGCCAGGTAAAAGGTACCTTTGGGAATTAAAGGTGAAAGGAACCTTTTTGAACCACATTTCACCTTCATTTCTGACTCCTGTAGCTTCAGCAACTAGTTCCACAGTCAACTTAAACTTTAGAGTATCAAAAAATACCATGTCCTGGTTATAGCATTGTGCAAATTTACAGGAGACCTCAGTGTTATAACCATCGATCTTCTTGAATAAATCCAACCAACCAGCATTCTAAAAATTTTATGTACAACCTGGAAATTGATCAATCCAGTTTAGTTTAGTGGGCTCAGCCCTATTGGTTTTTCCACTTTTTCCCATCTGCTTTCAATGACTGAAACCTGTGTAATTTTAAGGCCCTCTGAATGACCTAACAGCTCCTTTCTTCTCCTCAATCTTCTAGGGTTTTGATAACCATCTTTCTTCGATTCTCCTTGATTGTTTTCTCTTTATTTTTTAACAGTCTGTTTTTGTTTTCAATGCAGGATAAGCTTTACATCATGCTTGATAAATTTTAGGTCAATAGAGTACCACAACTCCTCAATAAAAATGCTGCTAAAAATGAATGCCATCTCAGACATTCATTTTGATGCTAGACCCTCTCTAGAATGTATGAAGACAACTGTGTGTTATGGTTCCTGCACCAATAGTAACCCTGACTCCTTTTAATGCCCCTTATGAGCTATCTATTTGCACAAAGGACTTTGCATTAGTGCTCTCAAATGCCTGCTTCTTAAAACAACTTGTGAATGTTTAACCAGTGGATGGAAAGATATGAGGGAAGTCTAATATCTGCTAACTTTCTATTTCAAATTACATTCATCACAAACCAGTCAGCTTCTAGCACCTACTCAGATCAGGTCTGGATGTACTTGACAATTTTCTTTAGATGTCTTCGGGTGTCCAATTTGCCTCTATTAGCGTAATGGGAAAGCCCTAATTCTTCTGTGTAACTGTGAAAGCACTCAATCTCCTTTGTAACTGCAACTTCCGGATTTTGGGCAAATTTCTTCGCTCCACTTAGTCTCTAGTTTCGTAATGCATGTATGGAAAACTCATTTCACTTCAATCTAGGCTCACTTGTCTACCTGTCACAATTCGCCCAACTCTAACTAATGATTTTCCACGATCTCCCTCATGTTGTAAAACGCACCTGTTTGCATGATCATTACTAGAGAAACACGTATCAAAACCGTTCAAGCATGTGATTAGTCATCAAAAAACCAAGATCGTGGGAGAAATTTGCTTAAAACTGGCGATTTTGGCGCACGCGATATTCTTGTAGCGTCGTTGTGTAAACTTTTGGTAGTTGCGCTACAAGAATAATTTAAAACAATTTTGGTGCTATTTAGTGATTTTTTCCATTTTGAATGAGGTTTTAAATACTAAACTTTGATCATGATGCTATTTGTGAACCAATTACTCAGTATAATGTCCTATAAAAACCCTTCAAGATCTAAGAAGAATAAACCTAAAAGAAAACATAAATAAAAACTCAAAATTTCAGTGAAAACCAAAGTTTTCTAAGGTAAGCAAATGAGCAAATTTAAGCAAATGAGCAAAATTTAAAATAAAAATGACAATCAAAATATAAAATTGAAGAAAACAAGTTCATGACTTAACACTCCCAAATTTTCTCAGAAGGTACATGAATGATATTAGAACTTAAATTTCATGTTCAAGCATGATTTATGACCCCCTAATTACTTCTTCAAACTTGTTTAATGTTCTTTTCAAAGTAGGAGTCTTTTGTAGCAAATTTGGGCTCCAATTCCCCTTGGGTAATTACCGGAAATGGCTTCTCAATTAGTCCCAAAGTCACTCAAATTTCAGAACAAAAAGGGGATGTGTAAGGGAAATTTTAAAATTCTCATATGCATAATGTTTCAGTTTATACATGCTGTTATGACTCTTTCCAAAACAGTTCCCAAATCACAATTTTGACCCTTGGGGAAAATGCACCAAATCTTCTCCCAATGGAATAAAAATGAGTAAAATGGATTCCAATGCTTAAGTATTGAACATGAGACTTGAAATAAACACTAATAGAAGTCCATTCATCATACATTTATCAGAGATACATTCCTCCATTCGAAATAATAAGCATTACCATATCATATATCGAAATAGAGTGGAAATGTTCACTATTTGCTCATTAAAAGTCATTTTGACATACAAATATTGGGTATTTAAACTTGAAAATTTATTAGAATGAATAAAATAGAATATTTAAATGATTAAAATAATAAATATATCATGAATATCTCTCCCAAAGAGTACATGAGCTCATCCAAGGCGTAATCCCTCCATGAGCATGAATATGCAAAGAAAACTAGAAATGGTTGATAGAGAGTGATGCAATAGAAGAATACAAATTATTTACTATACATTACACCTGAAAATAAGAATCCAATAAATATCCTTGAAATACCTGAGTGGCCTCTCCAAACAACAACTTGGATGATAATTTTTCACCCTCAAAATTGGCTAAGGCAAGAAAACTAGTCATCCACTAGCTCTCACAATTCACAAATGTCAATTTCTTAAATGATAAAAATATCTTCGCTTGGTTGATTCCTATAATTTATAAAAATAATTATCCTTATAAGGTTCCCAATCCATCCATAAACTCAAGCCAATTCGAATTAGGGTGTGGGCTCATGATTTTCCATGTGTCCCCTCTTTCCTAGCCTTCCACCTTCCCCAAATTTGAGTAGGAGCCCATTGAGCTTACCCAACTCACATGAGAGCTATCTTGGAGGTTATATTTCGACCTGACATGTCATATATGTCATATGTCATCCTTCAGACCTGATTTGTGTCATAGGTGTCATAGCATCTTCATCATTGTTGTCAACAATATATTTTAATTCAGAAGGGGTCAAATTTTTGCTAATAAAATAGATGGCATAAGGTGCCTATCCTTCCTTTTGGCCAAGGATTCATCCTATGGCTGTATCAGAGGCATTGGTAGATATTTAAAAAGGAAGGGACCACTCAAGGCCCCTAAGTAATGGTGCCATCGATAGTTTATCTTTTAGGATTTCAAAAGCATTTTGACAAGATTCTGTCCACTGGAATTCTGAGTCCTTTATAAGTAACTTAAACATTGGTGCAACTATTTTAGTAAAATTTTCAATAAAGCAGCGGTAATAGCCTGCATGACCAAGGAAACTTCTTACCTCTTTCTGAGTTTTGGGGGAGGGAAGGCCAACAATTACTTTGATCTTCACAGGGTCTACCTTAATTCCTTGGGAAGAAACATGGTGTCCTAAAGCTATACCTTATGTCAATAACATTCTACATTTCTCATGGCTGAGAGATAGATTCTTTTCTTGACATTATATCAAGACCTTCTCAAGGTTGTCAAGGGATTCTTGAAAAGTATTACCATAGGCTGTAAATTCATACATATATGCCTCCACAGGGTCATGTATAAGACCAAAAAATATTCCTAAGACTGGTCACTGGAAAGTGGCAGGTGCATTACATACACATTACATAAGCCAAATTGAAAAACTTGATAAGCATATGTTCCCCAAGGGCATGTAAAAGTGGTTTTGTCTTGATCTTATGGTGCTATTAAAATCTGATTGTAACCACTATACCCGTCAAGAAAGGAAAAATATTGTTTACCTGATAGAGTATCTAATACTTGATCAATAAAGGGTAAAGGAAAGTAGTGTTTAAGTGTAGCTTTGTTTAGCTCCCTAAAATCAACACAAATACTCCATTTCCCTATAAATTTCTTTCGGACTACTACTAAACGAGATACCCATTTACTATCAGAAATAGGATAGATGAAACCAATAGTGAGGATTTTTTGTAATTCTTGTTTTACTATATCCTTTAGATCGGGATTCATCCTCCTCTGTGGCTGCCTTATAGGTGACATGCTTGGATCCATATAAATATGGTGAATACAGGTATCGGGGTGTATACCCTTCATATCGGTGTATTCCCATGCAAATTCTCCAGCTTCTTTATTAAGAACTTTAAGCAACTATGCTTGTTGGTTTTCACTTAATCCAATGTTTATCTGTAAATATTTGTCAGGGCCAACCTCACAAGGTATGGTATATGGTCCTATATGTTCTTCAATCATAAAAACACAAGGTGTTTCCGTAAACATAGAAAGAGCCATATTCTCTTGAAACTTATCTCCAAAAATCTGATCGAGTTGAGCAAAGGATTGAGGGAAATCTGTACATGTTGTTGAAGAAATAAACTGATTTAATACATTCTCAGTGGTGTGCTCCTGAAGTGCCCAAGAGAAATCACTAGGAAGGGAGAGATCATCAAAGTCCTCATCCCCAAAATAACAATTTAACCACCATGAATTTTCAGTTATTGGTTGTGCTGGGGGGTATAAAATAAGTCTTTGTGTGGACAACCCATTGAAAATAGTCATCTCTCCATCCCTACATCCTATAAAAGCATTTGCGGTAGCTAACCATGGCCTTCCTAGAATAATAGGATGTCCTATAGAAGGATCCTTTGATTCTATGACCATAAAGTCGTCAGGGTATTCCCATGAAGCTACCGATACAACAATGTCATCCATGACTCTAGCGGGTTTTACCGTAGTGCGGTCTACTAGTTCTAGGATGGAAGGGGTAGGTTGAATACATTGTCCCAACTGTAAATATTCTAAAAATGTAGTGGTCATAATATTAATGGCGGATCCTAAATCGATTAATGTATTATCCATGGCTATGGTGTTTATAATTACAGTCAGTACCGGGGCTCCTAGATTTGTATATTTTGCAATCCGGGACGGACCTGTCATACATTCATACATTTATCCTGTAACATGAATGGTAAGAGGGTCCTTCTGCTTCATTCATGGGTGTTTAATGCTTAGCTCTTTTATTACCTTACTATAGATTGGTATATCTTTGATAGATTTTAATAGAGGGATTTTAATACAGATGTTCTTTAATCCATTCAAAATGTTATACTCCAGATGAACTACAGGTTTTTCTATTACTAGTCTTTCTTGAAATGGAGGAATTATTTGATCCTAAATAGTTTCTTGTGGAGGATGGGTGTGTACTGGAACCTTTGGAATGTTCACATCCTCCAAAATAGCATCATTCATGGGTTCACTTGAATCTTCTTCTTCCTCATTTGGTTCTTGAATGATGACTGATGACTTGGGTTTATTATTCACAACTCTTCCTAATCGTAATTGAATTTCATGTACAGGTATAGTCGAAATAAGGTATGATGGAAGAGTTTGCAACTCAATGCTGTTAAGAGACTGATTTGGTTTACTGTTAGGGTTAGGTACCAGCTATGTAGGTAATATATTCGGTTAAGGAGGATTTTCATTCTGAAAGTGATGAGGTTGTTGTGTGATAGAAGGAACTAGAGATACAAATCTAGACGAAATTTGCTAGAAGTTTGTTTGATTATGAGGATAAGGATGATTAGGTGCAGGGACAGGTTTTGGCTAAGGATATTATTTTCCTCTCCATCCTTGTGACAAATATTGCTGTTGTGGAAATTGAGGAGGAGGATACTGAGGTGGTGAATTCTGCTCACTTGAATTGTTCCATTGTTGAGGTACTTAATACAGAGGATAATAGAGTGGAGGTTGTGGTGGAATGTTTGGATATGCTTATTGGTCTCTAGGTTTCTAAGGAGGCCTCCTAGATGTTTCAACTACATTCCCACTCCTATAGATTCCTTGCAATCCAGGAAAGGATGGGCAATTATCTGTTGGATGCTTTTTTCTACAGATGTGACATACAGAGATGTTGTTTAATGGACATTCCCTTTGGGGATGTTTAGTTCTACATCTTCGAAAAAATATGCTCATTGCTGCTTGTTCTTCAACTTGCCTCTTCTTGGCTTGTAAAGCATCTAGTTGAGAACCCATTGCTCCTAAGATATTAGTCCTAAAATTCTCCAATAGGTTTCCTAACTCTATGCTTGTAACTCCACCTGAACTAGGAACATTTCCTCTTACATTTCTACTAAAAGGCTCTCGAAATTTTTTCGCAACTTTCCCCCTACTCCTAGAATAATTTTTACACATCTCACCGATCTTTGCAAAAGTTTTATGAGAGATGTCACCAGCTACCATGAGATTAAGAATTTATAACAAGTCCTCAGAGATCCCCTTAAGGAAAAGCATACGTACTGCATTTTCTCAGAGGTAATTATATTTAGACTTATGTAATATATAAATGAACCTCTCGAGATAATATTTGAGGCTCTCATCTTCAAGTTGTTGTATCTTGAATTTATTATGTCATCCTTAGGTCTGCGGTATTCTAGATACTTTCGCAAAAATGAGGTTTTCATATCATCCCAAGTCCTGATAGTAAATTCTCCTAATCCCATGAACCATCTCAATGCAGAATCCTTTAGTGTAGTGGGAAAGAGTTTTAGTTTGTGAGCGTCTTGTAGATAATTGTAACTCCTACAAAGGATATCGAAATTGAACAAAAAAGTGTCTGGGTCCTCATTACTTTTTCCATAGAAAGCAGGTAAGGAGGAGGGAGGGATGTTTTTCATAGTCACATCCTGCATTGTATCTAATATAGGGAACCCAAAGGTAGACTCAGTTCGATTTCCCCTTCTTCTTCTTCATTTATAACTTCATCATGGTCTTCATTTTCTCCCCGTCTCTCCATATAAGATGTATTCTTAACATAAATATACTTAGGAGGCTCCTTTTGAGGTGATAATGGAGCGTCCCAACATTCTTTTTCGGAAGAGATCTTCCTTTGATCAACCGTGTTTTTAATGAATCCTAGAGGGATAGTAGGTTCTACTGTAGAAGTTTCAATTTGTGAGATAAATGGATCTACTGAGGTTCTAAAGAGAGCTTCTACTTGAGCAGGATCAACAAAGTCAATGAAATTCGGATCTCCTACTAGTGAAAAAGTTGTGTTAATTGGATTCGAAACTAGTGGAGGGATGGAGGTGTTACGGAGAAAAATTCCTATGGCTTGGGGTGTACACAACAGACAAAGAAACCATAGAAATAAATCCCTTCCCCATATGCAATAGAAATACAACATCTAACACTAAAGGATCTTGAAAATTTCCTTATTTCGGACGTTTGTAGTAGATCCCCGTTGAGCTTTTTCCAATCCCGCTTGCGTTAGCAATTTACTCTCAACAACAGTAAACAAGGAAAGCATGCTATAAAATATAGTGTTAGGCCTACTCTAGCATATATAATCAATGATACATAAGAAATTAAACACATCCATGGACTCAATATTCATTTAAATGCACATCATTGGAAAGGAAAAGATATTTCTATTAAGTAAATCAGAGATTACATAAGTGACAACCTCTGTTGGCACGTCTGCGAACCAGAGAAACTGAGTCCTCCACCTCGGCCTCCACCACCTCAATCCTCCATCTCTCGATAGAAAGATCACAAACAAAGGAAATATTGGGAAGAACACAAAGTGCTCCAAGGGGCAAAGGGATGTAGACTCAAGTATAAGCAAGCTATGACAACAATGGACTATAGTTTTCTTACTCTTCAATTCCTCTCCTTCAATGTATCCAAAGGGTTCCTTATATAATGCTTCAATGGGGTAATGAAAGGTCAAATACGAGCGATCTTGAGGCATATGGAAGGCCAAGAGACAAGTGACTTGGATCCACATCAAGAAAACTCCAAAAACATTTGGCCTTTTGCACACATCCCAATGTATGCAGGGTTTAGGGGTAATATCCATGTATATACACGAGAAAGGGATTAAAAGTCACATACAAAAAATAATGAGTGTTTTTAGGGATGATCTTGGAAACATCAAAGGTACAAAAATATTCCATGGGGTCCAAAGAGTCTGTAAAGGGACAGGGAAGGCCATAAAATTGTGATCAACCATGTGTGGTAAAATCAGCTATAACAGATTCCCCCTAATGTGTGAGGTCAGAGGGGTAATAGGATGGCCGAAATACATTATAAATCCATCCTAGAAGTGGAGTGATGAAGAACTAGGTTGAAGAAGAATCCATCCAATAGTATAATACAATAATCAAACTCTACACATGCCTGCAAATACATATAGCAGTCATGGATACATAAGAGTACAATGGCCATGAATATGCATGATATACAAACTATGAAATGTGTGGTAATTGCCACGTACAATATACAATAGATCAGAATATCCATGATGAAGATATACAAAGTACCAAGATCTCCATGAAAGCTAAAGATATACCATGGATCAAGATCTCCATAATGCCTGAAGATATCTGACATACACTGGAATGAAGTCACGAGAGCTGAAATCTCATGAACACTGGCATGATCAAGGAGGTAGCATATATGAAATGCCACCAATCTGGAAAGTCTTCTACACAAACCGCTATGAGTACATGTCCTACTATGTGAATAGAGGTGTCAAGGTCAAACATAGTAGTCCATCGTCTGATTACTGGTCATTGATATATACCGTTAACAGACGCGAAATCACCCACCGATAATGAAAATGGGAATCAAGGTACTAGAGTACAATCTAATAAGTGTGAATAAATGTGTTGAGGTAAAACACTTGGAAGAATCCATCGATCAGGTGACATTGATGTATTCCCAAAACTGTCGATGGAGAGAGAACCTACCACTAATGACTGTAAGTCTCAAGGCACTCAAATGACTCTAGAATCCTTTCCCAGAATAAATGATATGAAGTCGATCGGATGGAATCCGCTAGAAGGAGGGCATTAAGGCAGCCCCCATCAACGAACATGAGGTACTCAACAATGCTGTATAATGTGGAAGGACTCAAACAATATGTGCACAAACCAGTAATAGTACCGGGAATGGCAAACATGCAAAGTAAAGACAATTGAGGAATGACCGACTCAGCATTCAACTTCCTTCGAACAAGCGACACATGAGGCATTGACATAGGCTCCATAGGGACTAGAATCTTAACCAGTCGATGGAGATAAACTCAAAGATACAAGTACAAATCCTAAAGCCAAACTACTAACCCAACCAATGGATGTGATATACAGTGCTCTGTTCGAAGGAGACACGACTCGACTGCTGCCAAAGATAACATCTTTTTCTGTCTGGCGTTTTGTTTTTTTTAAACTTTTTTTGGGACTTTTTCAGATATTTTGAAAATCTTGAAAAATAATAGAAGTGCTTTATAGTTACAAATATAGGAGGAGACAAGTGTCAAAGGGAAAACAAACTAGTTCCAAGAAGTGGAACATACCTACGCTCAATGCAAGGAAACATGTGCAGGATATCGACACTTGGGGGAAAGTACCCTCTTGGTAAAAAAATGGGGAATCAAGCTGCAAAAGATATATAAAATGGCTCTTCTTGGCTAGACATGAGACAAGCTCGAGCTATATGGCTGATAATGAAAGTCAAGGAAGCCGGAATAAGGCTCAAAAAGGAAAGAAAAACTCATGATAATGCAATTACAACTTGTCATATACAAGGGAGTCCTGGGGAAAAAGGCCAGCATAAAGGTCAAGAGGAGTATGAAGATCTTTCTCAAAGTCATGGCAGTACTATAAAAAGGACTCCCACACCCTAAAGGAGAAATGTCAGCATGGGTACCAAATGCAAAATAGGATCTAACTAGGGCACCCATGTATGGTAAAGCTCTACCATTCACAACATGTCACTTCTAAAAGCAGCAAGAAGGTTCCGTGGCAAGATGGAATGGGTTCGTACCTAAGGTTAAAATGAAACGGTCATAAGGCTATGCAAAATGCAAATGGATGTGAATCCTAACCTATATGCCAATTTAGACATAATACCTGCAGTAGGCACGAACGGATCAAATCCAAGGTCAAACCGCACTCAAAATGGGCTCCTACATCATCAAATTAGTTCTAACAGTCCAAAATGGTAAAAACCTATAGAAAGTGGGTAAAAATTTCAAATTTTTTCATCTCATTTGAAATTTTTACCCAACATAGTGTATTTGAGCTCAGAAATTCAGAAGCAAATTTTGGGAGCATCATCCAGCGGAAACTCTCCCCGTTTGATCCAAGTAGATTCTCATGCCCTCCTCTTCCAATTTCATGTAATTTTTTTGAATTTTCATGGTCCATTTTATTTTTTAAGCCATCCTTACTTGTGCGTTTTAGCCCATGTGGAAATCTGGATTTTTTCTGCATATAGGGCTCACCATACGCGGAAAAATCACTAAACTCCATGTACATACGCAACTGTTTTGAGAATATTCACATATAGGGCCACAAACAAGGTTTTCAAAGGCAAAAATTGATCAAAAATTTGGTTTTTTGTGCAGGATTGTGTTAGAGTGGAGGGAAAGAGAGCATGGTGATGTGGAGGAGGCCGTGCAAGGTGATCATATGGCCCAACAAGCATTATGGGCATGTGGTTTATACAAGTTTTGGTGTCTTGTCAGCTTGAGGGCCAAACCAATACTCTAGTTGTTGGTGGACTACTGGGATCCAGAATCTAAGACATTTCATATTGACGGGATGTCGCTCAGCGTTGAGGTTGAGGACATATACTTTATCACTAGTTTGTCTCAAGGAGGAGAGATGGTGAACCTCCGACCTCGTGGGCCAGGAGGTGGGATGACTATTGATCATGAGTACATAGCTGTGTAGTACTTTTCGAAGATGAAAAAGGTTGGGAGTCAAATCCCGACAAACTTTTTCCATATTTTGGGGCTGAAGGCCATAATTTTGGCATTAGGTAGGAATACAGGGTTAGCTTCACTCCACCAAGCCTCACGTCCAATGATATTCTATGCGGTAGAGTGAATGTGACCCACAGTGTATGAATGGAGTACGACGCTATTGAGCAACATGAAACAACAGCTCAATGACTGCAAGATGGGAAGGGTGCAGAACTTTGTGTTCTATAGCATACTGATCATGTTCTTCTTTGAGTGGGTGCCAAGGCTAAGCCCTAGGGTGGAAATTTTTCCACATGGAGTTCGAGATCCAGCCCAATGACGTTGGACAAATGTCATGCACAGACTGGGCGGAGGTAGGGTGGATAACCCCTACCCAACAGACTTCTTTCCATGGTGGTGGAGATAGATCGTTGCCATAGACGACTACCCCTATGCAAGGATAGACTTCCCTGGAGATCTGGATATGCCGCTACCACCAGGAGCAGCTTATGGCGACATAGGTAAAGAGTCCCAAACCCTCTTTTTAAGTTTCAAATTATTTAATTTTTTTGAGTTTTTTGATATATTGACTCAAGACATATTTTTGGTGTGATGACACATAGTGACAATCAGTCATGTATATGTAGATGTAGGACCATGATGGCCATAAGGCTTCCCTCGTCATCGACGGAGGGGAATAGGATATGATATCATGGGTGCATATGCGGAGTGAATGCTCCAAAGCATCCACACGAACTTTGTTCTCTTGACACACAGGGTACCCATGGTGCAAGTTGAGGAATTTCCTAAGGACATGCATCATGAGGTGGTTGGTGTACCACAAGCATCGGTTCGACTCTTTCAATGGCTAGCTAGAGCCGTAGTGCTATATTATGATCAGAACCCCCCTCCTCCTCAGGGTAAGAGATCTGAGTGTATTCATTTTTGTATGACTGTGTATTATAGGTTGGTGGCTCGGAAGCCCCAATTTTGTGTATGACACTTATGTATGATAAAATTAACTTTTGGATATGAATGAAAAAACAACTTTTATGATGATCAATTTTATTTATATTTACATGTGTGTAAAATGTATGTTTGTGATATGCTTATGGTCTATGAAACAAATGCCAATCTAACACATAGTTAGCATATGATTCAACAACTTGATTAAAAACTCTTGGAACATGAATGTATGTTATATTCTCAAATTGTCATTCTAGCAATCTCACATGTAAGAATCATCGTAATAATGCTGGATCCCTAATATGATACAAGCCATTAAGCTGTGAAACCACTAATTGTGAATCAAGGCGTACCTTGAGAGAATGAACACCATGTGAAATGACAACATGCAATAACTCAATAATGACACTATATTCAACAACATTGTTCAAAGAGTGCCATAATCATACGCCTCCTGAAGACAATACTTGATCAATAGGAGTACAAATCACCCAAGAAGATGAAGCTGAGTTTTGAGTGTGGCGGCTAGCACCATCAGCGAATCCTATGTAAACAGAAGACTCCATTGACATCTTCCAACATAAATGAAAGATAATAAAAAAACCCGGTCACCATAAGAAAACCTAACTATGCGATGCAGAACTGTACAATTATATACAACAATCAACCTTGGCTGAAGATCATGCATAATATTTTTTGAGATAGAGCCCATTTCTAGGCTCCACCAAGGCTGTCTCTTCATAATCAACCAACTCATAAGCGCCTTTCTCTAAGACTCATTTAACCATGTAAGGACCATGCCACATGGGATTAAATTTCCCTGCCCCCAAGGGTTCCTTAGCTTGATCCCACAAAAGGACCAAGTCACCTTCATTAAACCTCCTTGGATGGACATACTTATCATACTTGACCTTGACGCGACGCTTGTTAACCTCTAGAGCCACTAAGGCATCTCGGAACTGCTCATCAAGCTTCTCTAAGTGGACCAAATGCTCTTCCAATGTAGAAGTGTCAGGTAAAAGCTATACAGCTAGATTTAGAGAAGGGATTTCACATTCAACTGATAAAACTGACTCCACCCCATGTACAAGTTGATATGGAGAGAAACCGATGGCAGTCTTAACCACGGTTCTATAGGCCCAAAAAGTACGATACAACATAATATGCCAATTGGTATTGCTTTGTGTAATGGTTAATTGGAGAATAGACTTAAGTGATTTATTCACTGCTTCAACTTGTCCATTCTCCTGAGGGTAATAAGAAGATGAATTCTCTTGATTATACCCTAACTTGGAAGCCAACTCTTCCATCATTTTATTCTGAAAGTGCCTACCATGTTTAGTGACAAGCTCTTTTGAAATGCCAAACTGGGTGATAATTTGGTTGAACACAAAATGCGCGGTTGTCTCACCATCAGATTTAATTATGGGCATAGCCTCTGCCCATTTCGTGAAATAATTGACAACCACTATAATGTGATGATGCCCCCCAACTGAATCTAGGTTGCAATCCATAAAGTCAAGCCCCCACTTGGTGAAGGGACTGGCGATGACAATAGGATGTAACGGGGTTGGATGCAAGCGCATATTGCATGCAAACACCTGGAAAGGGTGGCACTTCTTGACTGCATTAACAAAATCTTTGAAAATGGAAGGCCAAAAATATCCTGCTCTCAAGATTTTTTGGGCTGTAGAAAGCCCAGATAAATGACCACCACATGCCCCTCCATGGCAATCATTCAGCATAACCCCAGCCTCATCATGGATTAAACAACGACACAAAATGGAATCTACCCCCCAATGGTACAAAGTTTTATCCACTATAAGGTAGTTCTTAGCTACATGATGTAATCGTCATCGCTCATCCCGTGACAGGTGAGTAGGGACCTTCAATGTTTGCAAATATACAATGATATCCCCATAACATGGGTCCAAAGTTGAGATAAGGAAAATATGCTCATCGATAAACGTATCCTCATAAACTTCCTCCTCCTCCAAACTTGGAAAATCAGATATAAGCTCTGCAAAGATCAATGATTTCTTTGATTTCGCTGAAATGAACTTGAGATCAAACTCTTGTAAAATGACAATCCATTTATTGTATTTCCCCACAATCGTCCTTCCAGTGAGGATGAACTGAAACGGATTGATATGAGGTATGACAAAGGTTTGGCTAAGGAGAATGTAGAGTCTCAAATGCTGAACCACATGAACAGTAGCCAAGGCTAGCTTCTCCATATGGGAATAGCAAAGTTCTGCATCTATAAGGTTTTGAATCAAATAATATATGTCATGCTCATGGAGCTCCTCATCCTCCTGAACCAAAACCATACAAACCGTCTCCATGGACGCAGCCACATGAATCAAGAAATCATGGCTATAGTCAAGTGGACTAAGCATGGGGGCCATTGCTAAGGCTCACTTAAAAGCATCAAAGGACTCTTGGGATCGCTCATCCCAGTAAAAAGGAGTGTCCTTCTTCAAAAGATGCATAAATCCTTTAGTCAAATTGGAAAAATTAACCACGAATCTCCACAAGAAGTTTGCCATCCCTTGCAAACACTGAAGATGTCTAATATTACATGGGGGAGATAATTGAAGTATTGCCTCAACCTTTAAGGGATCGACTCTTATACCCTCCTTGGATATGATGAATCCTAGCAAGCGACCAACAGTCACGCAAAAGATGCACTTATGAGGATTTAAATGAACCTGGTAATGACGACATATTTCGAATACTAATCTCAAATGATATGGACAATGCACTCTCAAATGAGAGTGAGCAGTGAGATCATCCAAATATACCTTGATAATTGTTTTGAGATCATGAAAAATTAAGGTCATGGTCTGCTGAAACGTAGCTTTGAAGTTTTTAAGGCCGGAAGGCATCTTCCGATACGCAAAAGTACCCCAAGGACAAATGAATGTGTTCTTATGTTGATCCTCGTGCTTAATCTGAATCTGATTATATCCAGAAAAACCATCCATAAATGAAAATACCTCACTCTCGACACACTCATCCAAAATCTAATCAATAAATGGTGTGGGGAAATTATCATTAGGACATGCATGATTTAGGTCACATAAATCAGTGCATATACGGATTGCTGCCTTCTTCTTATCCACTAGAATTGGATTTGAAACCCACTCCATCAAGGGAATGGGATAGATAAAACCATCTTTCAATAGTTTCTCTCTCTCAAGCTTAATGGCAGGTGCTTTTCTAGGATTCACTGCATGCAAACGTTGTCGAACCGGCTTTGCATCCGGATAGGTTTTGATCTCATGTTCAAAAATATGAGGGTCAATACCTGGAATCTCATCATATGAAAAAGAAAATATGTCACATAACTCTTTAAACAGTGCGGTATACTCCTTTATCTCATCGAGGGAACAATCTTCCCGAATGTAGACATTCTCAAACTTGCCAGGATCGCGAGAAATATTGATAGGAATAGTTGGTGATACATTAGCCATGTTTCCATTATCCATCGGACCAGGAGAGCTTAAGGGAACCACGGGGCTACCAATATTCTCGCTAATAATCTCCCTAAAGTCATCACACTCCATACAATCAAGATTAGGAAGAAAATATGATCAATGATGCAATTCCTCCCAAGGTTGCTCAACTCCCGACATGGCCTCAAGGATAGCTTCATCCGATGGAAAAACATCATTGAGGAAATAATGTGAGTGAGATGACTCTACCTCCCATGCCGGTAGCACATACGGGTCCTCCTCCTCTGTCTGTGAAGAGGAAGGACTAGGCTCTGCAACTTGATCAAGATTCGCTTGATAAGCCACCATGGTTGCAGGAAACAACACGTCAGTCTTAGTGGGCACACTCGAAGTACTTAGTGAAGGAAGAATCCAAGGATACTCCATATGGGTAGTACGAAAATAAATCAAATTCAATGAGGATGAAGCCCCACCAAAACTATACCTAATCATAAGAACGAGCGCAGGAAAATTAAAGGTTCCCATAAGAGAAGGATACATACCTACTCCCACACTCCCAGTTGTCGGCTGAGAATGATCGATAATCAAGATAGAATCTCCCGATGATGCATTGACACTCGGATTTTGGAATGATGTTTGATCAATCATAACAATATTCCCATTAAATGGAAAAAATATCACTCGAAATAGGGAAGAAGCTACGGCTTGCATACTATACATCCAATTTCGACCCAGCAAAATATTATAGTCAAGGGGCACATTAACCTCCTCAACCTCAATTGCGATGGTCTTCCCTCCTAATTGGAATTTTAAGGAAGGAAGAATTCCATGCAGAAGAAATGATCTACCATCGAAAGCTGTCAACATAGTAGCGGATTGAGACAACTCGGGAGAACCCAAGCCCTTCCAACAAGACAAAGACATCATGGAAGCGGCAGCACCTTCATCAATGATATTACACTTGACGGTGTTGTTAAGACACTCTACATGAATCAGAAGAGACACCTAGTAAGGCAAGTGAGGCTGTACTCCCATGGTTTCAAATTTGATCATAGTAGAAGATTTATCATCATTGACCCCAAGAGTAGATAACAAATATTTCCTCTATGGAGGATAACTCTGAAGCACTTCTAACGTAGACATCGCACAAGGAGTCTGGCCCAAATACTCGACAAATAAATAGTTTTGGGTGGCATGAGAATTAGGATTGTGCCCCAAATGCTTTAAGACTCCCTTAGGAATGCGAGGTGGAGCTTCAAGTTTATCCATAGTATTTTCGATTCAGCAAATGGCTCTTGGGTGGGGAAGGTTCTTTCCCAAGGTCTGGTTGTGATGAAACATAGTATTTCTTACGATTCACAACCTTAGAAGAAATCATCATGTTGATGCATCCATGACCACTAGCGGCCTCCAGCGGGTTTTGATTTCCACCAGATGCACAACCAGGATCAATGGTCCTCGAGTTCATATTTTTATTGTTGGGTAAAGGATTAGTTAACACGGCTGGGCCCTATGCTATAAGCCTCAAGGCATCTTCCATACGAGGGCATAAGTGAGTGAGATGGTCGTCCTTACACAATTTGCAAGGAAACTTCACCTTACGTTTAGACTGCTTGTCCCCCCCAGCATTAGCATTCTTGACATTATTATTAGCATTTTCATTCTTGTTCCCACCCTTACGATTATTTTTTCCTTTTTTCTTATTCCTTCCAGGCTGCTGGTTTCCTTTCGGGTTTGGCATTTGTACAAAAATTACATTCACCGATTGGGTAGGTTGAGACGAATCCGTAGCTTTTCCTAACGTAGACTAGTTAACTGACAATTGGCTCACTTGTTGTTAGTTTTTCAACATTTAAGCTAGCATTATGTTAGGATCTTTTCACTGAGAGAATAACAAGCACATCAATAACATAAGCACATCAAATGAGACAAGAGACACAAATATTTTTGATCGGGGAAAACATAAATGGAGAAAACCCCGCAACTTCCTCTAAGACAATATCACCACAAGATGTGATACCCAAAACAGTAAGATGACCTCCCAACACATCAATAGCCTTCTGTCTTCTGTCAAGCCCAAGTATTTCCTTCTCCAAAGGTGCGCCACACTTGAGAGATCAAGTGATGTATGTCACAAGTGATAAATAGAGAGACTCTCACTCTCTATTTATATTCATCCATTCACTTGAGTTGCCATTTCACACATAGGCTCAACCAGCTAATAATTACTACTCGAGCCTACACCTTAATTAGTGTATAATAACTCAAGTGCCCCGAAACTGTGGGGACTTACCTAATGACTTGATATGACTTGTTTACATTATTAATCCTCCCGATCGGAACATTGGGGTAAGACAACATGACTCAAATACATAAAAGAGACATCCCAGAATAAACATCGGGTTACAATATATGAAATACATAGAAGAATACATTCCGAAGTTACATATACATCAACACTCCCTCTTAACTAGGAAGGTATTCTTTCGACACAATTTTCAGCACTGGTCTTCTTCTCTGTATCAACTGGATCATCTCGTCTTCAAGTCATCTTCGTCTTCAAGTCATATGGATCTGGATCATCTCTTGATCTGGATCATCATAGTACGTCATCACCAGATCTGGATCATCACTTGATCTGGATCATCATCACTAGACTGGATCTGGATCATCACTTGATCTGGATCACTACTACTGGATCTGGATCATCACTCGATCTGGATCTCTCGAAGTCATCATAACTGGATCTGGATCATAGCTCGATCTGGATCTCCACTGGTCATCATCATGTGTGTACTATCTCGTCATAGGAAGTTCTACAGAGCCAGCCCTTTTTCATGCTGGTTGTAGGCCTACTCTCATGTAGGTCTTCGCCCAGCACTTACATCTGACCTGCTCGTCAGAAAGGCATGCCCATCACTCACATCTGATCATGTAGTGAACTCCAATCACATCAGAAAGGCCCAGCACTCACATTCACTAGCATGATAGGCATAATCAACTACCATCTGTGAAATGGTTTTGCACTTATGTCTGACCTACTCGTCAGAATGGCACAGTACTCACATCCATCCAGGCTGGATCACATCCGCTCACAATGATGGGAGAGTTCTGCACTTCCATCCAGGTTGGATCACATTCGCTCACAATGACGGAATATTTTCTCACTTTCATCCAGGCTGGAACCATATCCGCTCACAATGATGAAAGACTCTCATCCAGGCTGGATCACATCCACTCACAATGATGAGAGATTTGTGCACTCACATATGACCTGGTAGGAACTGAATCCTACACCCTCATCAGAATGGCCTCCAGTCCTTGACTGAGCTACCTGGTAACTGACCAGGTTCCTCCACTCTCCCTGATAGTGGCAGTTTCCCTTACATCTATCCTACTCGACAGAATGGCCAGCACTCACATCTGTCATGGGAGGAACTTAATCCTTTAGCAATGACTAGAATGGCTCAGCCCTTACATCTGACCTGCTTGTCAGAATGGCTCTCTCAGTCCCTAACTGAGTGTTCCTGGTAATTGACCAGGTGCCTCCATTCCTCGAATGGTAGTTAGCACTCATATATGACATGGAAGGAACTAAATCCTCTCACCATGACAGAATGGCTCAGCCCTTACAATTGACCTTGGAAGGAACCAATCCTCTCACCATGTCAGAATGGCTATGGGTCTCATCACTGTCTCTTGGAAGGAACCTCGATCTGGAGAACACCAAGTCTGTCTCTGAAGTACTCAAACTTCAGCCTAGCCAATGGCTTCATCAATACATCAGCTATTTGTTCCTCCGTCGCAACATACAGGAGCTTCACTGCTCCTCTCTGCACCATATCCCTGATATAGTGATACTTGATCTCGATATGCTTCGACTTGTCATGGAACACTGGATTCTCTGACAAGTTCATGCAACTCTAGTTGTCACAATGTATACAAGTAGCATCCAACTGGAGATCAAATATATCAGACAGTAGCTTTCGCAGCCATACTGCCTCACAACTAGTTGAACAGGCTGCAACATACTCTGCTTCAGCTGTACTCAGTGCCACACAGGATTGCTTCCTGCTAAACCAAGAGATCACACCTGATCCCATACTGAAGCAACATCCCGAAGTACTATTCCTGTCGATGGAACTGCTTGCCCAATCTGAATCAACATAACCCTCTAGGTTAATCTTCTGATTTCATCATACTTGAGCCCATAATCAATTGTACCCTTCAGGTACCTCAAAATATGATTTGCAGCAGTCAAGTGAACACTTCTCAGATTCCTTAGGTACTGGCTCAAGGTGTTCACAGCAAAGTAAATGTCTGGTCTCGTGTTCGTCAGGTACATCAATGACCCAATCATCTGACAATACATCGTAGCATCAACCGACTCTGACGAAGCATCACTCAATAGCTTCAGGTTCGATGCCATATGTGTGCCCATCGTCTTGCAGTCCATCATCCCGAACCTCTTCAGGATCTCTACTACATACTTCCCTTGTCCAAGAAAGATCCCATCTGTACTCTGCCACACCTCCATACCTAGAACAGTAGTGCATCGACACATAATAGGAGCATCATTGGTCTTCCACCTTCAACCTTGGATCAAAGGTTGGAATCCGATTTACTCTCAGTAACGCCTAGAATCATCAGTAATATGCCCATCCTGTCATACCATGTTGAACCTCAGGATCTTCTGCAATCACTCCCTCTGAGGCGGAGCATCATACTCCCTCTGTCTTCCGTACTCTATGCACTGAAACATTATGTACTGGAGTGACAAGTAGTATCCATCTAGGATCACTGGATACTAAGATCCTCTATCTTGAACTTCTTCAAAAGTTCATCTTGCACCCATCTGTGAGCTTGTCATCCTCTATCAACCTTGTAGCAAAGGTTAAGATATTCATCAAGCTCATCATGTATGTGTTATCCCATGGGTGTCTTCTGAACTCGTACGAGGCCTTCTTTCATTTGCACACATGATTATGCATGTCATGTGACTTCACTTCTATTAGCTGTAAATGTTTCTTTGTAGACTATGCCTTCTCTTCACGAGAAGCCTCATGCTACGAATCTTTCTTTGTATCCCACGATGTTTCCATCTATTTCATGATGGAACTATGAAATTCTCTTCAGGTCTCGATACTACGCCCAGACATCATTCTTCTTTAACTGATCTTCCCTTTCTTCTTGGTGGCTGGAAGGTTCTGCATCAATGATGTCACTGCACTCGTCATATTATTCTTTGTCTTTGAACTATCGTCACTTGTTCTTCGGAACAAGTCTTCATTCTTCTTTTCTTGTAGGAGATTATGTATGTGATCTTTCCTAGAAGTCAAATGCAATTGTATGGTTAGAAACATTTCATAAGGAATATTCATACTGGAAAATACTTATGCATAAATATATGATCATGCGACTACTTTAGCCAATACAACATTCATCCATATCTCACTGAAACTTTCTAGATGCCTTCCATCTCTACCAGGACAACATTGAGATTATGCACTAATCCAATATGTCAGCAAAGAGGTTTCATTCTAGATAAGTAGCAATGGAGAATTTGTATAGCACCATGAGCTACTTACCCATCACATGCATATTAGTAGTATACTATCATTAATGCAAACATCCTATCATGCATAACATAATAACTGAATATAAACAAATGCATAACAAAATAATATCATGAAATGACAATTGAATACTTATCTTTATTTGTTTCGTGGGTATACTCCTTCTTGAGCCTTCAGCTTCATCGTCTTCTTCATTCATGATAGCATCGTTTCTTATCCAAATTCTAAGGTGGATAAGAAGTTCTTCAGGAGTTGAGTTCTTCATATTCCTCATTGCTTGAGGAATATTCTTTGGATGGAAAGAGCTTGATCTTCAGTTGCTCCCACCTTCTCTTCTTGAGCTTCTTCTTCTTGTGAGTTCTCTTTCTAGAGTCTATTGAAAGTAATCACTTCCTTCTAGCACACATTCCTCACATGAATGAATTCCACGATCCTGGGAGGCCATTCAAGGTGGCCATC
This sequence comes from Pseudotsuga menziesii, assembly GCA_001517045.1. Taxonomy (NCBI): domain Eukaryota; kingdom Viridiplantae; phylum Streptophyta; class Pinopsida; order Pinales; family Pinaceae; genus Pseudotsuga; species Pseudotsuga menziesii. The sequence continues at coordinate 324,218 of LPNX010269843.1, read as the reverse complement.
ACCACTTTTGCATTCTTCACTTTTTCTTTTACCGCTTCAAGTTGTTCTTTGATTTGAGAGACTCTTATGACTGCATGGTCTCTGCATTCTGGATCTTCACATTCTTCAACTGGTTTCTTTAAGTCATATTCTGATTTTGTTCTTTCCTTCAAATAGCTTGAAATTCTGGAAGACCTTCAACAGCTTTGCTTGCAATAGGTAGTGCTCTGTAATGCCAAAGCTCATTTGACTCTACTGCATCATGGATCAAGGCTTGTTTTGGATATCCTTTCAATTTGTACAAGCCTCCTTCTTGTTCTTCAATCACTACCATATCATCAATAGTCTTTCCTTTTGGCCATATGATGGCTTGACCATCTATGAATGCAGCCCGCATTCCTTTTGCATCAATACTGAAATAGAGAGAAGGTTCTTCTTCAATCCTAGCACAAACAATACTTCTTTCATTGTTAGAGACTTACCAGAGTCTAGCTTGTATGAATATTCCCCACTACCTTTTATTGGATATTGGTAGTCATCTCCTAGTTTCACCTTGTGAGGTGATTCATGTTCTGACAGTCTTACAAAGGATTCATTGAATCCCATCATATGTTTGGAAGCCCCACTGGCTATAAGCCAATCATCACTTCCATGAGTAATGTTTCCTGTGAGAGCTGATATCAGAACATATTCTTCCTCGCTTGAAGAATCTTCACTTTCATATCTGGATCTCTTTCTGGATAGTTCATCATCCTCTGCAGCATGAGCATGATGTCTTCTTTAGCCTTGTGAAAGACTTCTAACCTCGTCTCCCTCTGAAACTGGAACCTCCATACTCATGTAGGTGTCCAATCCATTTTCTTCAGAGAGATCATATACTTCCAGGCTTGGAAGTTGTCAACTTCCCCAAGCTTGTCACCAAGCTGATGTGATATATCATATTGAAATGAGAACCTCAAATGGAAATAGCAAAGGACTAGATCTTACCAATTTGAGGTGTCCTTCCTTGTCCCGGAGTTCGCTGATCTAGGGTTTGTCACAGAAACCCTAATTTTCAAAACTTGGAATCTTTTAGATATGATTGGATGAACAGATAGATCTCTTCAAATGGAGCTGTCCAATGTACTCCTTTTTTGAAAACAGTGGAGGGAAGCTCCTGGAACAGGAAGCCCTAATTTTCACATCGAAACTGAAAATGCTTGAAATTGAATTCCACATCGATAGAAATATGCACCCTTCAATGGAGAGTCATCCTAGCATACTTTTGCTGAAAATATGTGGAGGAAGATCCAAAAAATAGGAAGCCCTAGTTCCTGTAGCTGCACAGTGTCTTCTTATCAGGTTAGCTCTGATACCATGTTAGTTTTTCAACATTTAAGCTAGCATTATGTTAGGATCTTTTCACTGAGAGAATAAAAAGCACATCAATAACATAATCACATCACATGAGACAAGAGACACAAAGAGTTTTGATCGGGGAAACCATAAATGGAGAAAACCCCGCAACTTCCTCTAAGATAGTATCACCACAAGATGTGATACCCAAAACAGTAAGATGACCTCCCAACACAGCAATAGCCTTCTGTCTTCTGTTAATCCCAAGTATTTCCTTCTCCCAAGGTGTGCCACACTTGAGAGAGAAAGTGATGTATGTCACAAGTGATAAATAGAGAGACTCTCACTCTCTATTTATATTCATCCGTTCACTTGAGTTTCCATTTCACACGTAGGATCAACCTAATAATTACTACTCGAGCCTACACCTTAATTAGTGTATAATAACTCAAGTGCCCTGAAACTGTGGAGACTTACCTAATGACTTGATATGACTTGTTTACATTATTAATCCTCCCGATCGGAACATCGGCGTAAGACAACATGACTCAAATACATAAAAGAGACATCCCGGAATAAACATCGGGTTACAATATATGAAATACATAGAAGAATACATTCCGAAGTTACATATACATCAACACTTGTTTCACAACCGAGTCCGTAGGTTTGGTACTTGTAAATCCCACAATACCATCAGCATGTTTCCCAGGCTTCACCTTGGGGTCGAAATTGGACCTAGGAGAATTGGATATAATCTCATGGAAAAGTGTGGATTGAGCATAGATCACATCCAACTCTTGTGCCCTAAAAATAGCTTGTTCCTCGTTTTGAACTCCAGATGTCGAAAAATCCTTCACTATGTCAGGTAATAAAGATTTGAGGAACCACTCAAGAAGAAACTCTAGTGGTATAAAATATTTGATTAACTGTTTTTGTCTACGCCACTCTTGAACATGATCCGAAATGTGTGTAGCTTTATCTTGCCGGAAGGTTGACAAAAGTTTGGTACCAATGTCGTAATGTACGAGTAGCTAGAAATGATTAAGTAAAGTCAATGAAAGATCATCAAACATAACATAAGCCCCCCCGATAACTCTATATACCATTTCATGGTAGGACCAGTTAGGGTGCGTTGAAATAGCCTCAAACGAATGGAATTGTCATGTAAGGAATTGGAAGAACACTAAAGGTGGAAAGTGGTGACATGCTAACCAGGATATTCACTAGCCTTACGTTTGAACTTGGGAATGTCTGAAGGAAGCTTGTTAGGGAAAGCTGGCCATACCAGGCTATGAGACACAGGATCGTTCATCAATATCGACAAGTCATGTAAGTTCAAAGTTGCAAGGAAAGGGAGCCTAGGTTGAGCTGGTCGATTCCACGCTCCCTGGTAATTTTGATTCGTGTAAGGTTGATTTCTATAAATACCATGGCCTTGGCCATAATAACCTCCTCCCATTTGACTCATGTAGGGTTGCATGGAATCATTATGATGTGGGGTGCCTTGATTATGAGGCGCTACACAACCATAATTGGAAGAGTAAGCGAGTTGTTGATACTTGTACCCATACGGTTGATATTTGTGTCCATAGTGCAGTCCATACGAATGTCCATGATAAGCTCCATAAGGTGTTCCATGGGATGTACCATGAGAATGTCGATAGTTAAGAGTATGAGAAGCTCCAGAATATGGAACATGAGACAACCCAGAAATAGGTACATGACCTGCTAACACAACATGAGGTACTTGAATATGAGATACTACCATGCGAGTAGTCGCAGAATGAACATGGCTAGTAGCAACATTCCAGCCTGAAGGCCAACGTGAACTAGGGGGAGGAGGAGTAGTTAAAAACAAATTCAAAGGAACAAGGTTTGAAGATGAAGGGACATGTGAAGGAAGGTAAGTGGTGTTCCCAATGTTCACTCCTCTCAGTTCTGGTATTCGCATAGGATTACTAACACTAGTTCTAGGATGAACATATGAAGTTTCCTCCACCATAGGGATGGAGGGTGCAATGTGACTAGTGCCCCCAAATATCTCCGCATGGAAAGGGATGGGAGTTCCTCTAGGCATAGTTCTAGGACCAACTAATGAATCAACACGATGTGCTGAATCGGGTGCAGGGATATCAGACATGTCATATCTAACATAGATAGTGCTTACAGGTTCAAGGTGAATCTTGTCACCTGAAAACCAATACCGACGACCTGTGAATGAAGGATCATAACCAGATCATGAAGTTTGTTCGTGTGAAGCATCATATGTGCTAATAGGATATTCCTCCCCAACCTCATGAGGTGGAGAAGACATCTCTGGAATCTCATCCTCATGATCTCCCATGGTGTGTGAATCAAAGTGAGAAGTAGTCCGCCCAGATTGTCTGGTTCTCTCTCCCAAAGGAGGAGGAGAAATGGAAGGTGGAAGTCCTTCTATACAATGAGAATGGCGGAGTACTGTTCCTGAATCCACAATGACTCAAAAAATAAAAAGACTTGATCTAATTTACACAAACCCTAGTCAAACTAGCATGCACAAAGCATACACCTATAAAATGTAAAGCCAATTTGCAAGCAAAGAAGGGTAGGATATGTGAGCTCCCGAATGAAGCAGGTATGTCTCACCTAGGAGAGGATTGAGACTTCCATACACAACAAGCGAAGGTTCATAACCAATTATAGTGGCCCTCAGCTTCAACGCATATAGCGACTATGCTTTCTGACCCCTACCTGGCCAGGACACCTGCAAAATTACCTCTGCAAATACCCCTCGATAACCTAGGTAAGGAAACTAAGGTCACTTCGATATAATCAATGCTCATGCAAATAGTCGTAGGAGGGATTGACCGTATGGGTAGGGTAGCAAAGCATGAAACTCTCAAAAGAGCCCCTAGATACGAATACAATCCTAGAAATATCTTTGGTGCTACTTTGTTACAACCAGGGGTCATCCCAATCATAACCACTCACACTGCCTCGTGCTTAACTCCCTTGTAGGAGGAGGATCCCGAGAACACTAATTATATAAAGGATTTCACACTCTCACCTAGACAGAAATCAATTTTTTTTGTTTAGTGGTCTTGGGGAATTGACTTACAATGAACTATTCCAAGACCCTAAAACCTAATCTTCTTGGTGCACCGTAAAAATGAAAAGAGTGTAATTCATTTTATTATGCGTTGATTTTAATTGGATTTATTACTCAAAGGGTAAATGAACATGCAACTAATGGTGTTATGACACAACAAGAAGTGAAATGCACACCTAACAATCAATGCAAATGCACTGTGTCAAATGAAAAACATGGTATGGTACTACTTGAAGTGCACAATTTTTCCTTCAAATGTATATGCAATCATTTCCTATATGAAAATCTGATTAATATTCACCAAGCAAACCTAATGCAAGTACTATGCTAAATGCAAAATGCAAACAATGCATAACAATGCAAAAAAAACAAAATGTTTTTTATTTTTATTTTTGAATTAAATGGGATAAAAAGAAAAAGTATGACTCTACAACCCTCAGACTCTGCAAGCACTCACAAACAGCATCCAAGCAAAGCACCAAGGTAAAAGAGACCTAATTCACTAATTGCAAAACAAAAATAGAAAATGAAAAGAGAAGAACATTTTTCAAAAATCAAATCAAAAGAGTCTATGTTCACAAACATAGGGAAGATACAGACTCCAGAAGCATCAAAGAATACTCAACAATCACCCAAAATCACCCAACAAGACTTAATCTTCCCAAAAAAGAAAAACACAGGGCATATGCAATCGTTCTCAGTAAACCTGCGTACATACACAATTTTTCCAAGAAAACCCGTGTGTATACGCGACTGTGAAAGAAAAACCTGTGTATAGAAAGAAAAAGATAGAAAAATAAGGTAAATGGACAAGCTGAGACAAAATTTACTTCTCCAAGATACTACTGGGTAATCATGCCCCCAGACCTAGCACAGAAACAAAAAAATTAGAGCAAGAAAAACACATTGAATGCCAAAAATCCCCAAATAAAAAAAGACTAGGAACCTCCCCAGTATGGTCACCAATTCTGTTATGGAGAAAATTTCCTATGGCTTGGGGTGTACCACAACAGACAGAGAAACTACAGAAATCAATCCCTTCCCCATATGCAATATAAATACAACATCTAACAGTAAAGGATCTCAAAACATACCTTATTTTGGACGGTTGTAGTAGATCCCCGTTGAGCTTTTTCCAATCCCTCTTGTGTTAACAATTTACTCTCAACAACAGTAAACAAGGCAAGCATGCTATATAATATAGTGTTAGGCCTACTCTAACATATATAATCAATGATACATAAGCAATTAAACACATCCATGCATTCAATATTCATTTAAATGCACATCATTGGACAAGAAAATATATTTCTATTAAGTAAATCAGAGATTACATAAGTGACAACCTCTGTCGGCATGTCTGTGAACCGAAGAAATTGAGTCCTCCACCTGGGCTTCCACCACCTCAATCCTCCATCTCTCTAAAGCAAGATCACAAGAAAAGGAAAGCTTCGAAAGAACACAAAGTGCTCCAAGGGACAAAGGGATGCAGACTCAAGTATAAGCAAGCTATGGCAACAATGGACTATAGTTTTATTGCTCTTCAATTCCTCTTCTTCAATGTATCCAAAGGTTTCCTTATATAGTGCTTCAATGGGGTAATGTAAGGTCAAATCTGAGCGATCTCTAGGCATATGGAAGGCCAAGAGACAAGTGATTGGGATCCACATCAAGGAAAAATTCAAAAACATTTGGCCTTTTGCACACATCCCGATGTACATGGGTTTAGGGGTAATATCTGTGTATATAAGTGAGAAAGGGATTAAAAGTTGTGCACAACAAATAATGTGTTTTTAGGGATGATCTTGGAAACATCAAATGTGCAAAAATATTCCATGGGGTCCAAAGAGTCCGCAAAGGGATAGGGAAGGCCATAAAAGTGTGATCAACCATGTGTGGTAAAATAAGCTATAACAGGAGGTTTCTAATGGTTGATCCTCTTGAATTCCCTCAAGAATGGGGTCCTTAGGACCTTCTGCCAAGGTTCCCTCTCCTTTTATGGCTTCTACAAAATATCTTCTAAGGGAGACTCCTTAGGTTTCAGGGTATAACTACTTCCTATAGGTGTCTTTTGATACCTTTATGGTGATTTAGTAGTTGGGGAATTACATCCCCTGCAGTATTTAGTAGTGACTTCGATAACTTTTCTCGTCTTAACAAATCTTCCCTAAGGATCTCTAATTCTACTCATGAAACACTTTTAAACTAAAGAAAACCTATGCTACTACTGTTGTTGGATTTGGACGCACCTATTATAACATATGCACAGGTTCTTACCTCTCATCTTACTGCTCCTGTGCTACCAACCTATTGCCAAGCTTCATAAAGAATTATACTCTACCTTACAAAACAACTCCCTGGAAACGATGCCAAAAGTGTTGGGTGTATTATAATGTCTAAATTAATCCACCTATTATTTAATTATCAACTGGGGTTGGTAAGCTTATATTTGACATAAAATATATGAGAAGGTAGAGGAGTTCTTACGCTGTCATGGAAATATTTTAACAAACAAAATATCAAAGGATCTTTCAAAATGAAAAACTGAGTCAAAATCCTAAAAATGTAATTATCAAAGTAATTAAATTGAGACAGAATAATAAACTAAATAATTGATAATAAACTTTAAACTGAAATACAATCAACAATCAACTATTCAAATGGGAAACTAGGGTGCAAGGAAGACTTAACTTATAAGCAACTAGAAAACTTAATAAATAAAACTTGATAAAATAAGCAACTAGAAAACTTAATAAAAGAAATTTCTTTAGGTTTTGTCCTATAAGTTCTTTCAACAATAACACAACATAAAAGAGACAATCTAAAAACATACTAAAGAAAAACACATGTAACACTAAATCTCACATGAAAATAAATAAATAAATCTAAAAAACATAAACACAAAATAATACAACAGTAAAACAAAATCAGCAATAATATTCTAGATACAAAAACAACTTAACACACATTCAAGGCGAAAAGAAATAAGGAAAAATAATAAAACATCAATAAATAACCTAAAATAATTAGACTTTAACTTTAATGTTAAATAAAACTATTATCTAACTATTACAGTCAAAACATAATTCAGACATTAACAAAACAAAATGAAAAACATTCTCAAAACACATAAAAAACACTAAAAACAGAACGAAGGGATGAATGACATACTGAACTGTGGGTCTGAAAGGGGTGGCTGAATGACAGACTGAACAGGCTGTCCGAATGGCAGTCTGCATAGTTAAATGGTAAAAACTAACCTAAATGATCTAATCTTCAGCTGAAGTCATGCAGATGTAATTCTAATGCATAGAAGCAATAAATAAACCTACTTATTAAGAAAATTCATAAACATAAGCATAAAGAAACCATTGCATATTAATAAACTAAAATGTAAATTACATAAATTGATAATTTATGACAAAAATGAAATAGATAGAACTAACTCTATTTAATTTGATAAACAACAATCTATTTTATCTAACCTGCAAACAAACTCAAGCAATAGACTAGAAATGAAATGACTGAAAAAAGAAAACTGGAAACAAACTATGCACGCAGTTAGCTATTTAAATTAGAAATAAAATTGCATTCTAGAAATAATAAAACAGACTGTGAAAACTACCTACAATAGAAAAAATGAAGGAAATAAACAAGAAGAGAAACCTCTGGTTGATGAGGGGTCCTCTCAGCAATCAGGGGTGATTCATAAAGACATAAAAGAAAAAGAGTCTTATGTAGATAACCTATTAGAAATTACTCTTATTTATTCAAAGAAAAAAGCACATATTTACATATATACAAGTGATAATAACCCAAAATATTCTTCAAGGATTAGGAGGAGGAAGAACAGCTCCCCCTTCAACTAATTCCATTTCATTTTTCTGCAAAAAATCCTATATGAAATCCTGTTTAGATGTCGGTTGGTGATAGAGTCTAAGTCTATGTCTGTTTACTATAAAGGAAATTTTTGAGCCATCAATTATTTTAATTTTTACTGATTCATTGTCAAAAGCTGTAACTACTTTGTATGGACCCATCCAACAAGTAGTTAAATTTCCTATAAAATTTTTAAACCATGAATCAAATAGTAGTGCTCAATCGCCAGTATTAAACTGCTTTTGCTTAATAAATTTATCATGCAATGTTTTTCGTTGATTGTGTATTAACATCGTTCTTTGAAGTGCATCTTGTGTAATTTCGTCTAACTCATTAATCTATAATATTCGTTGTCTCTGTGCTTCATCCAAATTCATGCCTAATTGTGCTGCCATACGAAAAGTTTTAACTTGAAATTCAATAGGTAAAAGGACTTGTTTCTCATACACTAACTCATAGGGGGTATGTTTGGTAGTGTTTCTCCATGTTATCCTATAGGCCTATAAAGCCTCGGGGAGTCTATTTTCCATATCCTTGTGATGTAAGTGAATGGTCTTAGTTAAAATGGCTTCTAATACTTTATTAGTTGATTCTACCTGACCATTGGCTCGAGGGTGATATGGTGAATATTTGCAATGTCGAATACCATATGTTGTAGTAAGTTCTTTCATTAATTTAGAAGTAAATTGAGTACCTTGATCTGTGATAATTTCTCTTGGTACACCAAACCGGGTGAATATTTCTTCATATATGAATTCCACCACTGATTTCTCTGTGGCTCTAAATAAATATTTAGCTTCTACCCACTTGGTGACATAATCCGTGCAAACTAAGGTATATTTTTTTTACAAGACATGGGAGAAATTGGTCCTACAAAATCAAGAGCCCGTTTCTCAAAAGGTTCAATCATAACTTGGGGTTGCAAATGCATTTGATTAGATGATGTAGGTCTACCCATTCTTTGGAAACTATCGCGTCCTTTAACATATTTGGTAGCATCCTTAAAAATCCTTGGCCAATAATAACCAGAATGTAAGATTGTATATGCCATCCTCTTATTAGAAAAATGTCCTCCACATGGTCCATCATGGTATGCATGGAGGATGTCTGTCATTTCATCCTCCTGCACACATCGTCGAATAATAAGATCCGGACCAATGCTAAAGAGATCGTTATCAACCCAAGAATAATTAGAACTTTGAACTATAATGTGACGCTTCTCATGTGGGGACAAATGGTTTGGTATTTTCCCAGTTGCTAAATAATTGGAAATATCTGCGAACCAAGGGGTTCAAACATATATAGAAAATAGATGTTCATTAGGAAAAGTGTCGACAATTGGTTTGGTACTATCTTCACATTGAATACGGGAAAGGAAATATGCTACGATATTTTCTTTACCAAGTCGGTCAATGACGGTAATGTTAAATTCTTGGAATAAAAGAAGTCACTAGGTCACTCTACCATTGGTAATTGGTTTATTCATTAGAAATATAATGGGGGATTGAATGGTATGCAAAAAAAATTCATAACATATGATATAATGATGAAATTTATTAATTGAATAAACTACTGCCAAAATTCTTTTTCTATAACAATTCAATTTAATTCGGCAGGGCTCAAATTTTTGCTAATAAAATAGATGGCATAAGGTGCTTGTCCTTATTTTTGGCTGAGGACTCATCCTATGGCCATATCAAAGGCATCGATAGATATGTGAAAAGGAAGGGATCAATCGGGACCCCTAAGTATTGGTGCCATCGATAGTTTATCTTTTAGGATTTCAAAAGCATTTTGACAAGATTCTGTCCACTGGAATTCTGAGTCCTTTGTAAGTAACTTAAATATTGGTGCAACTATTTTAGTAAAATTTTCAATAAACCGACGGTAATAGCCTGGATGACCAAGAAAACTTCTTACCTCTTTCCGAGTTTTGGTAGAGGGAAGACCAACAAATACTTCAATCTTTGCAGGGTCTACCTTAATTCCTTGGGAAGAAACATGGTGTCCTCAAACTATACCTCATGCCAGTAACATTCTACATTTATCGTGACTAAGAGATAGATTCGTTTCTTGAAATTGGATCAAGACCTTCTCGAGGTTTTCAAGGGCTTCTTGAAAAGTATTACCATAGGCTGTAAAGTCATCCATATATACCTCCACACAGTCATGTATAAGATTGGAAAATATTCCTAAGACTGCTCGCTGGAAAGTGGCAGGTGCATTACATTAGCCAAATAGAAAAAATAGATAAGCATATGTTCCCCAAGAGCATGTAAAAGTGGTTTTGTCTTGATCTTCTGGTGCTATTAAAATCTGATTGTAACCATTTTACTCGTCAAGAAAGGAAAAATACTATTTACCTAATAGAGTATCTAATACTTGATTGATAAAGGGTAAAGGAAAGTATTCTTTAAGTGTAGCTTTGTTTAGCTCCCTAAAATCAACACAAATGCGCCATTTCCCTGTAGATTTATTTGGGACTAATACTAAAGAAGATACCCATTTACTATCGAAAATAGGATAGATGAAACCAGGAGTGAGGAGTTTTTGTAATTCTTGTTTTACTATATCCTTTAGAGGAGGATTCATCCTCCTTTGTGGTTTCCTTATAGGTGACATGCTTGGTTCCATATAAATATGGTGAATACAGGTATTGAGGTGTATACCTTTCATATCAGTGTATTCCCATGCAAATGCTCCAGCTTGTTTCCTAAGAAATTTAAGCAGCTATGCTTGTTGGTTTTCACTTAATCCAGCATTTATCTATAGAATTTTGTCAAGGCCAACCTCACAAGGTATGGTATATGGTCCTATATGTTCTTTAATTGTGAAAACATAAGGTGTTTCCATAAACATAGAAAGATCCATATTTTCTTGAAACTTATGTCCGAAAATATGATTAAGTTGAGCAAAGGACTAAGGGAAATCTGTACAGGTTGTTGAAGAAACAAATTGGTTTAATACATTCTCAGTGGTCTTCTCTTGAAGTGCCCACGATAAATCACTACGAAGGGAGAGATCATCAAATTCTTCATCCCCAAAAGAGCAATTTAACCACCATGAGTTTTTAGTTATTGGTTTTGCTGGGGGGTATAAAATAAGTCTTTGTGTGGACAACCCATTGGAAATAGTCATCTCTCCATCCCTACATCCTATAAAAGCATTTGCGGTAGCTAACCATGGCCTTCCCAGAATTATAGGATTTCCTTTAGAAGGATTTTTTGATTCTACAACCATAAATTCGATAGGGTATTCCCATGAAGGTACTGATACAACAATGTCATCTAGGACTCCAACGAATTTTACTGTAGTGCGGCCTGCTAGTTCTAGGATGGAAGGAGTAGGTCGAAGAAATTGTCCCAACTGTAAAGCTTCTAAAAGTGCAGTGGTTATCATGTAAATGGTGGATCCTAAATCTATTAATTTATTCTCTATGGTGGTTGTGTTTATAATTACACTCACTACTGGGGCTATTGGATTTGTAAATTTTGCATTCTGGGACTCACCTGTCATACATTCAGAAATTTCTCCTATAACATGAATTATAAGAGGGTCCTTATACTTATTTCATGGGTGTTTAATGCATAGCTCTTTTATTACCTTACTATAGATTGGTATATATTTGATAGCTTGTAATAGAGGGATTTTAATATAGATGTTCTTTAATTCATTCAAAATTTTATACTCCGGATGAACTACATGTTTTTCTATTACTAGTCTTTCTGGAAATGGAGGAATTATTTGCTCCTGAATAGTTTCTTGTGGAGGATGGGTGTGTACTGGAACCTTTGGAATGTTCACATTCTCCAAAATTGAATCATTCATGGGTTCACTTGAATATTCTTCTTCCTCATTTGGTTCTCAAAGGATGACTGATGACTTGGGTTTATTATTCACAACTCTTCTTGCTAGTAATTGAATTTCATGTACAGATACATTTGACATAAGGTATGATGGAAGAGTTTGCTACTCAATGTTGTTAAGAGCTTGAGTTGGTTTATTGTTAGGGTTAGGTATTAGCTGTGCAAGTAATAATGTCGGTCGAGGAGGATTTGCATTCTAAAAGTGATGAGGTTGCTGTGTGATAAAAAGAACCAGAGGTACAAATCCTAGAGACATTTGCTGGAAGTTTGTTTGATTCTGAGGATAAGGATGATTAGGTGTAGGGATAGGGTGTGGCTAAGGATATTGTTTTCCTCTCCATCCTTGTGACCAATATTGCTGTTGTGGAAATTGAGGAGGAGGATACTGAGGTGGCCAATTCCGCCAGCTTGAATTGTTCCATTGTTGAGGTGGTTGATACGGAGGATAATAGAGTGTAGGTTGTGGTGGGAAGTTTGGATACGCTGGTTGGTCTCTAGATTGCCAATGAGGTCTCCTAGATGTTTCAAATACATCCCCACTCTTATATATGGATTGCAATCTAGGAGAGGATGGGAATTATTTGTTGGATGCTCTTCTATACAGATGTGACATATGGAGATGTTGTTCAATGGACATTCCCTTTGGGGATGTTTAGTTCTATATCTTGGACAAAATATGCTCATTGCTGCTCATTCTTCATCCTGCCTCTTCTTGTCTTGTAAAGAATCTAGTTGAGAACCCATTGCTCCTAAGATATCAGTATTAAAATTCTCCAACAGGTTTCCTAACTCTACTCTTGTAACTCCACCTAAACTAGGAACATTTCCTCTTACATTTCTACTAAAAGGCTCTCAATTTTTTTTTGCAACTTCCCCCCTACTCCTAGAATAATTTTTACACATCTCACTGATCTGTGCAAAATTTTTATGATAAATATCACCAGCTGCCATGAGATTAATACTTTTTAACAAGTCCTTAGATATCCCCTTAAGGAAAAGCATACGTACTGCATCTTCTCAGAGGTCATTATATTTAGACTTATGTAATGTATAAATGAACATCTCGAGATAATCTTCCAGGCTCTCATCTTCAAGTTCTTGTATCTTGAATATATCATGTCATGAGTCCATAGGTTTGTAGTATTCTTGATACTTTCACACAAATGATGTTTTCATATCATCCCAAGTCCTGATAGGAAATTATCCTAATCCCATGAACCATCTCAAGGAGGAATCCTTTAGTGTAGCGGGAAAGATTTTTAGTTTGTGAGAATAGTGTAGATAATTGTAACTCCTACAAAGGATATCGAACTAAAAAAAAAATGTGTCTAGGTCCTCATTACTTTTCGCATAGAAAGTATGTAAGGAGGAAGGAGGGATGTTTTCTCATAGTTACATCCTGCATTGTATCTAAGATATTGAACCCAAAGGTAGATGTTTAAACTACATCCCCACTCTTATAGATGGATTGCAATCTAGGTAAGGATGGGAAATTATTTTTTGGATGTTCTTTTGTACAGATGTGACATACAGAGATGTTGTTTAATGGACATTCCCTTTGGGGTTGTTTAGTTCTACATTTTGGAAAAAATATGCTCATTGCTGCTCGTTATTCATCCTGCCTCTTCTTGTCTTGTGAAGCATCTAGATGAGAACCCATTGCTACTAAGATATTAGTCTTAAAATTCTCCAACAGGTTTCCTAACTCTACTCTTGTAACTCCACCTAAACTAGGAACATTTCCTCTTACATTTCTACAAAAAATATCTCAACAATTTTTCACAACTTTCCCCCTACTTCTAGAATAATCATCCCACCATTTTTTGCAAAATTTTTATGAGAAATGTCACCAGCTGCCATTAGATTAAGACTTTCTAACAAGTCCTTGGAGATTCCCTTAAGGAAAAGTGTACGTACAGCATCTTCTTGAAGGTCATTATATTTAGACTTATGTAATGTATAAATGAACCTCTTGAGATAATATTCGAGGCTCTTGTCTTCAAGTTGTTGTATCTTGAATATATCATGTCATCCTTAGGTTTGCAGTATTCTTGACACTTTCACAAAAATGAGGTTTTCATATCATCCCAAGTCTTGATAGTAAATTCTCCTAATCCCATGAACCATCTTAATGGGGAATCCTTTAGTGTAGTGAAAAAGAGTTTTTGTTTGTGAGCGTCTTGTAGATAATTGTAACTCCTACAAAGAATATCAAACTCGAACAAAAATGTGTCTGGGTCTTCATTAATTTTTCCATAGAAAGTAGGTAAGGAGGAAGGAGGGATGTTTTTCATAGCTACATCCTGCATTGTATCTAAGATAGGGAACCAAAGTTAGCATCAGTTCAATTTTCCCCTTCTCCTTCTTCATTTCTAGCTTCATCATGCTCTTCATTTTCTCCCCATCTCTCCATATAAGTTGGATTCTTAACGTAAATATACTTAGGAGGCTCCTTTCGAGGTGATAATGGAGCATCCCAATGTTCTTTTTCGGGAGAGATATTCCTCTGATCAACCGTGTTTTTATTGAATCCTAGAGGGATAGTAGGTTCTACTATAGAAGCTTCAATTTGTGAGATAACCGGATCTACCAAGGTTCCAAACAGAGATTTTACTTGAGCTAGATAAAAAAAGTCAACGAAATTCATATCTCCTACTAGTGAAAAAGTTCTGTTAATTGGATTGGAAACTAGTGGAGGGCTGGAGGTTTCTAATCGTTGATCCTCTTGAATTTCCTCAAGAATGGGGTCCTTAGGAACTTGTTCCAAGGTTCCATCTCCTTCTATGGCTTCTACAGTAAGATATTCTAAGAGAGACTCCCTAGGTTTCAGGGTAGAACTACTTCCTATAGGTGTCTTTCTATACCTTTCTGGTGAGTTAGTAGTTGGGGAATTACGTCCCCCACAGTAGTTAGTAGGGACTTCAATAAAAATTTTGGTCTTAACAAATATACCCTGAGGATCTCTAATTCTACTGATGAAATACTTTTAAACTAAATAAAACCTATGCTACTACTGTTGCTGGATCTAGGGGCACTTGTTATAATAGATGTGCATGTTCTTACCTCTCATCTTACTACTCCCCCTCTAACAACCTATTGCTAAGATTAATAAAGAATTCTACTCTACCTAACAGAACAACTCCCCAGCAACGATGCCAAAATTGTTGGGTGTATTATAATGTCTAAATTAATCCACGTATTCTTTAATTATCAACCGGTGTTGGTAATATTAGAGTTGACAGAAAATCTATGTGAAGTCAGAAGGGTTATTATGTTGTCATGGAAATATTGTAACAAACAAAATATCGAAATATCTTTCAAAATAAAAAACCAAGTCAAACTCCTAAAAATGCGATTATTAAAGTAATTAAACTGAGATAGAATAATAAACTAAATAATTGATAATAAACACTAAACTCAAATACAATCGACAATCAACTATTCAAATGGGAAACTAGGGTGCAAAGAAGACTTAACTTATAAGCAACTAGAAAACTTAATAAGAGAAGCAAGTAAAAAATTTAATAAAGAAAACTTGATAAAAGAAGCAAGTAGAAAACTTAATAAAAGAAGTATCTTTAGGTTCTGTCCTATAAGTTCTTTCAACAATAACACAACATAAAGAGACAATCTAAAAACATACTAAAAAAAAACACATGTAACATTAAATCCACATGCAAACAAATAAATCAATCTACGAAACATAAACATAAAATAATACAGCAGTAAAACAAAATCAGCAATAATATTCCAGAAACAAAAACAACTTAACACACATTCAAGGCAAAAAGAAATGAGGAAAAATAATAAAACTTCAATAAATAACCTAAAACAATTATACTTTAACTTTAATGTTAAATAAAACTATTATCTAACTATTACAGTAAAAACATAATTAAGACATTAACAAAACAGAACTAAAAACAATCTCAAAACACATAAAAAACACTAAACACAGAACTAAGGGCTGAATGATAGACTGAAGTGTGGGTCTGAAAGGGCGGCTGAATGATAGACTGAATAGGTTTCCCGAATGACAGTTTGCATAGTTAAACGGTAAAAACTAACCTAAATGAGCTAATCTTTAGCTGAAGTCATGCCGACGTAATTCAAATGCATAGAATCAATAAATAAACCTACTTATTAAGCAAATTTAACAATAAAATAGACTTACAAAAATTCATAAACGTAAGCATAAAGAAACCATTGCATATTAATAAGCTAGAATGTAAATTACATAAACTGATAATTTATGACAGAAATGAAATATACATAACTAAATCTATTTAATTTGATAAACAACAATCTATTTTATCTAACTTGCAAACAAACTCAAGCAATAGACTGGAAATGAAATGACTGAAAACAAAACTGGAAACAAACTATGCACACAGTTAACTATTTAACTCATAAATTAAATTGCATTACAGAAATAATAAAACAAACTGCGAAAACTAGCTACAATAGAAAAAATGAAGGAAATGAACAAGAAAAGAGACCTTTGGTTGGGAATGGGGAAAATATCTAGCTCAAGTAGGAAAGGACAATATGAAAGAGAAGATTGCAAATGTTACATTTTTGTCACTATCTTTGGATGAAGTTACAGCTATTGATAATAATTCATGGATTTGCATGAGCATTTATATGGTCAATGACCATACCAGGCATTCCTATCTTCTTGGAATTCATAAAATGACCAAAATTTCTACAGCAGAAAATATTTATGAACTTGTTATTGATAGTTTGAAGGAAATTGGTGGTATAGATCATTCCATGATTTCCAAAAAGTTAGTATGTGTTGGAGCAGATGGAGCATCAGTAATGCAAGGACAAAGGAATGTCCTTTATGCTAGAATGCAACTCTCGGCTTCACCGTATATGCTTAGAATTCATTGTATGGCTCACAGGATGAATCTTGCATTTAAAATAGTGAGCAACTTTTCATTGGTTTCAAAGGTTGAATATCTTGTACGTGAGGTTCATGCATACTTTTGTTGGAGTTCCAAACGATTTTTAGAGTTAATTTTTTTTTGATGGTGTTACAAATGGAAAAAAACTATTAAAATATGTTGATACAAGATGGATATCATTGAAGGGACCAGTTGAAATACTATTCAATGAATATGCATCCTTGGTACAGGTGATGCATGAACATCGCTCAAGTGTAGAAAAAGCTCAAACTCTTCTATTTCTACTAACTTATATAGAGACATTATTAACATTGGATAGAGTTCTTCCTATGCTTCATGAAATGAATAACCTCGTGAAGATGGCTCAGAGTCGCACGATGTATATTTCTGAATACACAAGAAAAATAAAATTAACATGTCTTGCATTGGATAGTTTGTATATTATGGAAGAGTCTTTTACAGATTTAGCATTTACAAATTGGAGGAAGATAATCAATATAGAAAATGATGTTTTTTTTTTAAAGTTTGATGAGAGAGGGATGCTATGTATGGCAGTTCGTGGGAATATCGTTCCATTTTATTATAATGAAAAGATAGGAAGATCCACCAAAAAGTTTCCCATCTCAAGAGAACGATTTCATGATGTTGTAATTTCAGTGAGAGACAACTTGAAAAAAATTGCAAAATCACTCTCATCAGAGATAAGAGAACAGTTTCCTCGAGATGAATTGTTGGAGGCCATGTCTATAGTATACCCTCAATATTGGGACCATAGTCAAAATTTGAAAACTATACAAGCTGACTTTATAAAGAAAATCAAGATTTTGCAAAGCCATTTTTGTCAAGAGGCTGAGATACAAGGAGAACATATTCAAGGTATTTTAGATAAAAAAATGATAGATCAATCTGAATGCTTTGGTAGAACAATCTGGGGCAATTTTCTCCGTCGGATAGTAAAGAATATGGTGCAATTACAATATTATGGACTAAGCTTAGTGGTAGTGAAATGCTATGGGAAAGAATGTCAGAATATTTCAAATTAGTGGATTTATGTCAAACCATGATTTTGGGATCAGTGGAGGGTGAGAGAATGTTTAGTGCACTGACATTCTTGAAGTCAAAGTTCAAGAACAAGCTTGATAAAAATGTGGATACATGTTTAAGATTATATGTAACAAAGTATGAGGTTGACAATTTTCCATATGAAAGAGCATTATCTCTTTGACCACTCAGATCGTGAAAGAAGGGGAGAAAACAATATAACAAATATCTCTAATGAACTTGATGTGGAAAATGAGGACTAGAGCCAGAATGTCGAAAATGTCAAAAATGAGGACCATGGCCAGAATGTGAATTGGAAATTCGATTTCACCTAAGATTGTATATGATATAATACACATTAAGGACTCTCGAGTATTATTTTTGTCTAGAGGTTCCATGTACCCTTGCTAGTGATCACTATATGTGAATTTGAGGTCATGTTTTAGGTAAAAATAGATTCTACATTGTACTTTTTTGTTGTAACATTGATGATTTGAGCTACATTACCTTCATGCAACTTATTTTAATATTGATGTTTTGATATTTATCTCTTACATTGTCTCTTTCTTGTATGTGACATGAAGTGACGGTGGAATTTGAGAAATCTAGGCCTAGGAGCTATCTCTTCACATTGATAGTGTCCTAACATTAAAGGATAAATATCTAATTTGACAACACTTTCGCTAAGCAAGAATGAGCTCATTCAAGTACATGAAACCATGTTGGTGTTTAACATGAATATCTTGACAAATTTTTATGGTTACTTTATTGCTTTTGTTTGAAGCATTTTGTCTCTTTTTGAAGTTTGTGTATTTTGGTTAAATGTTGTGTTAGTCCCTTGAATGCTTCTAGTTCTCGTTTGATGCTTGATTTAGCCATTTGTTGTAGCTTGAATAAAGATTGGTTTTAATCAGTTTCCATTGATTTAGGGTTTGAGAAAATATATTTTTATTACATTTTAGTTGCATTAATTAATTGTATTCACTTTTTTGAATCTCGATTCTTTTATGTTGATTGCATATTTTCTTTGTAAATACTTATCATTATTCAAAGAAATAAATGAGCTCTACATAGCTAAGCAAAGAGAAAAATGGTCTATACACTAGGTTGCTATGAATTTATTGTAGGATATCTATTGGAACGAGACCAACATTCATCTAATGCAATAATCAATTGGCATAATTACAATGCATTATTGTATTAGCCTCCAATGACAACTATCCTTCCAAAATATTGTCATTATCAACCAAAGAGCTTTTGAGGTTGTTTGTACTTCATTGATGGTACTGCTTCTCTATTGTTTAATTCCTATATATTGTTGAGGATGTTGGTTTTCTTTTTTTGAGACAATGATATTTTTCTAGCGGTATAATGTTTTTGGACAGGCATTCGTAATTGGCATCCACACATTTTCAGGGAAGTTTCTATTCAACATACTTATTTTATGGGTTAGATTTCCTTACCTGTACATCTAACATTTTCAGGGAAGTTTCTTACCTGTACACATGCTCTTACATATCTGCACAACTTAAGCTTTTTTTTTCCTACCTTGTTGGATGCTTTTTTGCAATCATCATTTCCAAGATTGTAATATCCTTCTTACTGCAAATGGAAATTTCGCTAAGTTTTACTCTTGATAGGTTCACTTGTTTGGTTTTGTACTTCCTTTAAACACTTCCTAAATCCACTAGTTTACTCACTATTTGCACTTCAGATCTAATTCTTAGACCGTCTATTATAATTCTGAATATGTTTGCTTGTATATCAAGGTATTTTACCATGATTGTTTTAACACCCAATCATAAAGTTCATGTAATTTTAACAAAAGGATAATATATGTATCAAATACCCTGACAAACTAGAAATGCATAAGACCAACAAGGAATATGAATTGATGTATTTATTAATGAAGCAATAAGAATATGCTTGAAGTGACACTAGCTGATTTGAAGCATGGAAATTTTCCCAACACATATGTAATGTAGTATCCCTTGTTGTAGAGGTCTCCCAAGAGTAGTAACAAGTTTTCCACAACAAGTATATGCTTACCAATATATATTAATGCTGCCAAACAATCTGATATATGTTGATGTATTTGTAACTTTGGAATGTATTCACTTGTATATTTTATGTATTGTACCCCGATGTTTATTTCAGGAAGCATATGTAATGTAATTGAGTCATGTCATATCCCGATGTTCCTATCAGGAGATTTAATAATGTAAACAAGTCATGTAAAGTCATAGAGGGTAACCCTCCTTATTGATCAAGGGTTAAAGTACCTGCAGTTGTGGGGCCCTATGGTTATTAGACTATCCTAGAGAAGTCAACCCTAGGTGAGTTATTGTAAGTCAGGGCAATAGTCCCCACCATTTTTTTAAGGTTAACCCTCCTTGTTGATCAGAGGGGAAAAGTCTCCATAGTTGAGGGGAACTAGGGTTATTAGACTCTCATAGAGATGTCGACCCTAGTAAGTAATTGTTAAGTGGGGTCGACATGTTGAAGTGGACATTAAGTGAACGAAAGAATATAAATAGAGAGTGTGCCTCTATATTTATTACACACACTCACTCACTAGGGCGCATGAGTGAGAGAGGAGAAGCTCTCTTAAGTGAGAGAGAGAGAGAATAAACTGTTGGAGATCATCTTTATGTTTTCAGGTTTTACAGCTGCCATGCTCATTCTATCTCTAAGGAAGTTGCGTGGTTTTCTCCTTTATGGTTTCCCTAAGGAAAATTCTTTGTGTCTCTTATCTCTTGTGTTTATTGTTGTGAATGTTATTCTCTCAGATAAGATCCTATGATAATGCTAGCTTAAAATGATAAAAATCTAACATGGTATTAGAGATAACTTGAGAAGAAGACACTGTGCAGCTATAGAAGCTAGGGATTCTTACTTTTTGGGTCTCTCTCCACAATCCATCAGCAAAATAAGTCTAGGATAACTCTCCATTGAAGGGTGCATCTTTCTTTCGAAGCATAATTTGCTTCTGAGCATTTTCAGTTTTTGGTGCGTGAAATTAGGGCTTTTTACAGAAGAGGAATTTTTGAGTAAGCCCGACATAGGATTACTCTCCTCATCAAAATAGAAGTTTAGAGACCTAGGTCTAGATTTTTGGTTGGGTAAACTTCAGGAAAGTCAAACCCTAATTTGACCTGAGCCGAAAAAAACCCTAAATACTTAAACTAATAAGTTTTGGTACATTTTCTATATCTCGGGATTGAAGAGGTCTCAGAGGCCAAAAATTTCACAGGTATAATATAAATTCCTGATATACACTATTTCCAATTTTAAGCCTCATATTCGCTATATTCTAGGAGATATGATTCCTCCAAGTTAGGGTTCTAGCCTCTTCCAGGATTCATCCCTAAACAGGACACGTGGGGAGAATCGCTATATCTAGGGATACCAAGGTCCAAATGAAATTTATCAAGATGTTTCCAAAGGGTCATGAACTGGAATTTCCATGGTATAATTTTCAGACCCCGAATATGAAACAGTGACACGTGGAAGTCCATATAACTTTGCTATGCTGAATAGTCCTGAAACAGGTCACCTTGGGAAAACGATCATAAGTCCCAAATGGTGAAAACAGTTCTGATGAAACATATGGTGTTATAACAAGGATATAAGACTCTACCTTAGTCCAAAATTTTAGGAGTAGTACTTTCAGAGATACTGCAGACACAGTATCAGGAATTTCTGCAGAAGAAATTGGTAAACTAGGACTTTTTGTTCTGGGAGCTTCCCTCCACTGTTTTTATAAAAGGAGTACATTGTATAGCTCACCTTGAAGAGATATATCTTTCTATCCAATCATATCTAAAAGATTCCAAGTTTTTAAAATTAGGGTTTCTCTAAAAAACCCTAGATCATCCAGCTCCGGAACAAGGATGGACACCTTAAATCGGTAATATCTAATCTTTTGCTATTTTCATTTGAGGTTCTCACTTCAAAGTGATTTATCACATCATCTTGATGATAATATTGGTGAATTTGACAAATTCCAAGCATGTAAGTATATGATCTCTCTGAAGAAAATGAATTGGACACCTACACAATTAGAGAGGTTCCAGTTCCAAAGGGAGATGAGGCTAAAAGCCTTACACAAGAAGAACTTGGTCAAGGTCAAGAAGATCATTGTTGATTCATTCACGGATCACCTTATACCAGAAGTGTCTTCCCTAAAGACACCTAAAGAGATATTTGATTCTTTGACCAAGCTATTTAAAGGGAAGAACATAAATCAGAAGATGACTTCGAGGAACCAGTAGAAGAAGTGGAGAATGTAGAAGTGGTGATAACCACCTTGAATGGCCTCTAAGGATCATGGGATTCATTCATTCAATAAATGTGTTCCAGAAGGAAGTGATTACATTCAATAGACTCTAGAAAGAGATTACAAAAGAAGATTCTCGACTCATAACAAGAGAAGACGAAAGGGGATCAACTGAATATCAAGCTCTCAAGATTCAAAGAAGATCCCTCAAGTGATGAGAAATATGAAGGACTCAATTATTGAAGAGCCTCTTATACATCTTGAGAATTTGGATAAGAAATGATGATGTCATGAATGAAGAAGATAATGAAATGGAAGGCTCAATAAGGAGTCTACCCACAAAACAAATAAACATAAGTATTCAATTGTCATTTCATGATATTGTTTTGTTATGCATTTGTTTATATTCAGTTAATGTACTATGCATGATAGAATGTTTGCATTAAGGACAATATACTACTAATACGCATGTGATGGGTAAGTAGCTCATGGTACTATACAACTCTCCATTGCTACTTATCTAGAATGAAACCTCTTTGTTGACATATTGGATTAGTGCACAATCTCAATGTTCTCCTTATAGAGATGGAAGGCATCTAAAAACGTTTCTGTAAGATATGGATGAATGTTGTATTGGCTAAAATAGTTGCATGATCATATATTTATGCATAAGAATTTTCCATTATGAATATTCCTTATGAAATTTTTCTAACCATATAAGTAATGCATTTGACTTGTAGGAAAGATAGTGTACAATCACGTACAAGCAAAGAAGGATGAGACTTGTTCCGAAGAACAAGTGACGTCAGTTCAAGAAAGAATCCAAGATGAAGAATAATATGATGAATGTAGTGACATCATTGATGCAGAACCTTCCATCCATGAAGAAGTAACCAAGAATAAAGTGAAGACTAGTTCAAGAAGAATGATGTCTAGGATGTAGTATCAAGACCTGAAGGGAAGTTTGTAGTTCCATCATACAGTAGATGGAAACATTGTGGGATACAAGGCAAGATTCGTAGCACGAGGTTTCTCATGGAAAGAAGGCATTGGAAGTTAAGACACATGACATGAAGAATCATGTGTGCAAATGAAAGAAGGCCTTGTTCAAGCTCGGAAGACACCCATGGGATAACACATACATGAGGAGCTTGAAGATAACCTAGAATGATGAAGATATTAGCCTTTGCTACAAGGTTGAAGATGAAATCCTATAGAGGATGACAAGCTCACAGATGGGTGTGAGAAGAACATTTTCAAGATATAAGATCTTGGTATCCAGTGACCCTAGATGGATACATAGAATAATAGTAGCAGAGGAAGCTACTTGTCACTCCAGTACAAAATGTTTCAAGCATAGAGTACGAAATACAGAGGGAGAATGATGCTCCGCTTCAGAGGGAGTGACTGCAGAAGATCCTGAGGTTCGACATGGTAAGACAGGATGGAAAGCTTGCTGATGGCTCTAGGATTTACTAAGAGTAAAGTGGATTCCAACCTTTTCTTCAAGGTTGAAGGTGAAAGACCACTGATGCTCTTGTTATATGTCGATGACTTGTTCCTAACAGAAAAGATAAAATCAGAAGGAGACTTGTTGTTGAGTTCGAGATGAAGGACTTGGGGATGATGTACTACCTTCTAGGAATGAAGGTGTGGTAGAATATCCATGGAACAAGGGAAGTATGCAGTAGAGATCATGAAGAGATTCGGGATGATGGACTGCAAGGCCATGACCACACCTATGGAATCAAACCTGAAGCTATTAAGTGATGCTTCATCAGAAGCGGTTGATTCTACTATGTATCGTCAGATGATTGGTTCCTTGATGTACCTAACGAATACGAGACTATATATTTTCTTCACTCTGAACACCTTGAGCCAGTTCGTGACACATCCTAGACATGTTCACTTGATTGCTACAAAGCATATTATGAGGTACCTGAAGGGTACAGTTTATTATGGGATCAAGTATAAGGCTGATCAGAATATTAACCTAGAAGGTTATGTTGATTCAAGTTGGGTAGGAAGTGCCATCGATAGAAATAGCACTTTGGGGTGATGCTTCAGTATGGGATCAGGTGTGATCTCTTGGTTTAGTAGGAAATAGTCTTGAGTGGCACTGAGTATAGCTGAAGCAGAGTATGTCACAGCTTGTTCAGCTAGTTGTGAGATAGTATGGCTAAGGAAGCTACTGTTTGATTTATTTGATCTCCATTTGGATGCTACTTGTATATATTGCGACAACCAGAGTTGTGTGAAGTTGTCTGAGAACCCGATGTTCCATGACAAGTCGAACAATATTGAGATCAAATATCACTATATCAAGGATATGGTGTAGAGAAGAGCAATGAAGCTCCAAGATGTTACGATGGCTGAACAGATAGCTGATGTGTTGACTAATCCATTAGCCAGAGTGAAGTTTGAGTACTTTAGGGAGAATATTGGTGTTCTCCAGATCGAGGTTCACTCCAAGGGGAAGTGATGAGTCCAAGAGCCATTCTGACATGGTGAGAGGATTGGTTCCTTCCATGGTTAGATGTAAGGGCTGAGCCGTTCTGTCATGGTGAGAGGATTGGTTCCTTCCATGGTTAGATGTAAGGGCTGATCCATTCTGTCATGGTGAGAGGATTGGTTCCTTCCATGTTCATATGTGAGTGCTGAGCCATTCTGAGGTGAGTGTGAGATGTGTTCTCACATGATTAGATATAAGTGTTTAATGCCATTCTATAAATGGAGGCACTTGGTCAGTTACCAGGAATACTCATTCTATATCTGAGGGCCATTCTGATGTGATTAAGGGATGTGTTCCCACATGATCAGCTATAAGTGTTGAATTCCATTCTCTGGGAGAATGGAGGCACCTGGTCAGTTACCAGGAATCCTCAGCCTAGGGATGAGAGCCATTCTGATGTGACTGTGGGATTGGTTCCCACACGATCAGATGTAACTGCATAGCCATTCTAATGTGACTGTGGGATTATTTCCCACATGATCGGATATAAGTGCAGATCCTTTTCCTGGATGATATATGGTGTGTCATATCATGCCGATGGATGTAAGTGCAGATCCTTTCTTTGGATGGTAGATGGTGTGTCCTGCCATGCTAGTAGATATAAGTGTTGATCCCTTCCTTGTATAGTAGATGGTGTGTCCTACTAAGCCAAAGGATATAAGTGCTGTGCCTCTCTATGGATAGTAGATGGTGTGTCCTACTATGCAAGTAGACGTAAGTGCTAAGCCTTTCCATGGATGATAGATGGTGTGTGCTATCATGCCAGTGGATGTGAGTGCTAGGCCTTTCTGACATATAAGATTGGATTGGTTCCTCTCATAGTTGGATAAGAGTCTTTGGCGTGCCTTTCTAACATGGTGTTGGATGTGTTCCTCTCATAGTTAGATGTAAGTACTGGGTGGGCCATTCTGACTTAGGGTCAGATATAAGCACTGAAGAAGACCTACATGGAGGCTAGGCCTACAACCAACATGAAAAAGGGCTGGCTCTGTAGAACTTCCTGTGACGATAAGAATGAAGAGATAGCACCATTTGATTGAGAGAGAGGAAGCAGTGATGATGATGATCTAGTGATGATCTAACTTTGATAATGATCCAGTAATGATCCAGCTTTGATGATGATCTAGTGATGATCCAGTTTCGATGATGATCCAGTGATGATCCATATCCAATGATGATCTAGATCCAGTGATGAAGATGAATTGAAGATTAATATGACTTGATGATGATACCGATGATATAGAGAAGAATACTTGTGCTAATAAATTGTGTTGAGAGAATATCTTCCTAGTTAAGAGGGAGTGTTGATGTATTTGTAACTTGAGAATGTATTCACTTGTATATTTTATGTATTGTACCCCGATGTTTATTCCGGGAATCATATGTAATGTAATTGACTCATGTCATATCTCGATGTTACTATCGGGAGGTTCAATAATGTAAACAAGTCATGTAAAGTCATAGATGGTAACCCTCCTTATTGATCAAGGGTTAAAGTCTTTGCAGTTTTGGGGCCCTAGGGTTATTAGAATATCCTACAAAAGTCACACCTAGGTGATTTGTTGTAAGTTGGGGAAATAGTCCCCACCATTGTGTTAAGGTTAACCCTCCTTGTTGATCGGAGGGGAAAAGTCCCCATAGTTGAGGGGCACTAGGGTTATTAGACTGTCCTAGAGATGTCGGCCCTAGTAAGTAATAGTTAAGTGGGGCCGACATGTTGAAGTGGACATTAAGTGAACGAAAGAATATAAAGAGAGAGTGAGCCTATCTATTTATTACACACACTCACTCACTGGGGAGCATGAGTGAGAGAGGAGAATCTCCCTCAAGTGAGAGAGAGAGAACAAACTGTTGGAGTTCATCTTTATGTTTTCGGGTTTTACTGCTGCCATTGGTGCTCATTCTATCTCCGAGGAAGTTGCAGGGTTTTCTCCTTTATGGTTTCCTTGAGGAAAATTATTTGTGTCTCTTGTCTCTTGTGTTTATTTTTGTGCATGTTATTCTCTTAGATAACATCCTAGTATAATGCTAGCTTAAAATGATAAAAGTCTAACAATATACACCCCACAGTTGCTCCCAATCAGGAAATCCTCCACCCAGTAGTTAGATATGGAAGGATACTGCCCAACAATTTTACTTGTTTTCTATCTTGGCTACGGGCATGG
This sequence comes from Pseudotsuga menziesii, assembly GCA_001517045.1. Lineage (NCBI taxonomy): Eukaryota > Viridiplantae > Streptophyta > Pinopsida > Pinales > Pinaceae > Pseudotsuga > Pseudotsuga menziesii. The sequence goes on along the minus strand of LPNX010269843.1, from coordinate 297,161 downwards.
TTTAACTCACTTTCTTGTTTTATATCTCCTTTATAACCCTATTAACTGATTGTTGTAGGTTTCTTCTCTTGTAAATCTGACTTCTAGACAAATTTATAATGTTGATTTGGCTGCAATATTTAATTGAACACTTTGGATGTTTCTTGTTCTTGCTGAATGTCATATATCAAGCTATTGGGAACATTGTTTGGTGCTTATATGGTCATAGTTATAGTCTTTTCTTGGGTCGAAAATCATAATATGAAAAACATATATAATATTTAACTCCGAGCAAATTGTCTATCACACTAATCAGATTTGAATAGATAAGAACAAATCCATAAGAACAAATCTTGATCAAGAGAGATTGTAGTGGTTGTCCAATATTTTGAACCTCAAACATAATCATTAGTCAAAGGAACAACACCATTAGTTGCTGATACAAGAACATATTAAGCATAACTTGTAGCACCTATAGCATATTAAGTTCTTATAAAATACCTATAAGAAAAGTCAGGAAAAATAGTATGTGTGGCATAAAATAGGGTTCTCTACATATATTTTTAACTACTATTGGATCCGACAAATGTATAATTTTTTGTTCAAGTGGTGGTGGGGGGGTTGATTTTTGATGGGATTGAGAGTCCCTAACTATTTGCTAGATGGACAGGCTGAATTTGTCTCTCAATTGTTGTTCTTAGAGTCCCTATCCTCTTCATTCCTCATTTCTGGTCTATCAGTTCAATTATTATGGAGTCATAAAGAATTCCAAACAGAATCTGAACCCTAATTCATCGGTAGTCTAGTATCTTATGCTTTTTCTTAGACTATGTATTTCAATGAACTGTCAAGGTCATCTTTGCTTCAATTTATAAGGTATTAATCTATTATGATGGATCTGGGTAGAAACAAGAGATAACCTACTTGTGATGTTGAGTTGGGACTTTTATAATTATTTCTACATTGTGGCTCTACCATTGCATTGGGAAACTTATTAATGATTTCATTATTTTTACTGATTTAAGAGGAGGGGTATTAATGTTTGATTTGAGACGTTTTTAATTGTACCTACATTGTGGCTCGACCATTATGTTGGGAAATTTATGGACGAATTTATTATATTACTGATTGAAGGGGAGGGGTATTAATGTTAAACGGAATCCCAAAAGAGAGATATGCCACTGAAGTGAGGTAGTTTGCAACATCACATTGATAGCAATTGCAAGTCAATATTGAGAATATATTTCATTACTGTCAAAAAAAGATAGATCCCTTGGAGAGCAACTTACTCATCACTTGGAACAATAAATATGCTTATATTCTTGTCAACAGATCTTAGTCACTATCTTCTATATGCCAATGAGAAATCTTTGCATGACCCATAGGAGATCAGTATCTGTGGTGATAAAGGTGCCCTCCTTGGTCCCAGGTCCTTCCTTCCTACACTACGGATAATCTTCTTTGAGGGAAAATTTTGGCTGTTATATTCCCTACTTTTCCAGAGGGGAGTCAGCTGCAAAGTCTCCATCCAATGTTCCATCTTTGGAGGGTATTAATCTAGGTTCAATTAAAGGTGCTTCTCTTCTTTAAGTGATATAAGTTAAAGATGTGGTTAGATCTATAAATGACTCAATGGTTCTCAACCCCAAAATTTGTCTCATGTTGGAAGATTCATAATGGAGATATCAGGCTCTATCCAGGTTCAGAAAGTATCATCAAAATATGTTTGTAATACATTAAAGCCTTTAAAGACGAGGCCTTAATGTGCTATTTTGACAGATATTGGCCAAATTGTGATGCTTTCATGAGCTAGACAAGTGACAATTCGACAACAAATTTATTGGTAAGATTGCATGTTTCAGGGATTTTCACAGTTTGTTACAATGAAGTTGAAGATATGAAGAGAGTAATGGAAGAAGGGTCCTCGATTTGGGGTGGGGCTGGTTCTTCTTAGCAACTTCTTTCCTAGAATTAAACCCATATTCCATGTTTGTCTGGGTGAGAGTCCCCAGTTTATCCTTTCCCTTATCGGGTGACGAGGTCATGGAGAAAACTAGTAAGGCCTTAGGTAAGTTTATTAGGTTTACAGAAGTAATAAAGATGGTAGCTTCTTCTATTAAGCAAGAATATGTGTACAAATAGCTTAATTAAAGGACAACCTAATGAGATCAACAAAATGTACAACTAGTGGAAGATATATTTTTAAATGCAATTAAATAATGTAATATAAATTTTAAATTTAAATTTAATTTCTGTTAATTATAGAATTTATTTTTTATGAAGATCCAATATATCCCACCTTATTTTGTTAAGATGCATATTGTTTGACTCTTATTTTAAGATAAATATTGTTTGAATCTTATTGAAAGTTGTAAATAGAAAAACAAATGCTCACTAACTGACCAGCTTCACTAAAAGATGAATTAAGGAAGAAACACTTGAAGTGATATTTCTTTACTCAAAAGAGATTACATTCCACTCAAAAGAGATTACATTCCACACAATAGAGAGAAACATAAATACTTAAATGAGGAGCTCAATAAGTCTATATATTGTGTGTTTACATTGCACAAACATATGAGTCCATTCCATCTCTAAATAATTATACAACTACTTCCACCACCATTTTCCTGCTTTAGTTGCTGCTCCTAATACTATCTTTACTTCTGTTTACAAAGGAGAAAATCATAGACTGGGAAGAAATCAAATACATACTTCTCCTCCTTGAAATCGTAAAGATAGGGTTCATTGTCACTCCTTGTTGTTGGATCAAAATTCACTGCCCTTGGGTCAGTGCAGCCTTTAGGAACAAGAAAATTGACATGCTTGGCAGCTTGACCTGTAGTCCCCACCTTCAAAGTCAGGAGATCCCTCTTTCTTGCCACCCAATCCTAATCCTAAATCTACTCTACCTATTTATGCACACATACATATATGTTAAGTTTCCACTGTGGCTTAGTGATAAGAAAAGTAACCATAGAAGGTTCCCCTTTTGATGGAATCCTCGTTAGCTTCTCCTAGAGCAGCCTCAACCATGTACTTATTGACCAATTGCATATGTTTCACATTATCTTGCTCTGCAACAAGCATGTTACCATAATCAAGAAGCTTCTCATTTTTCATTGTAGGCTTTTTGAATGTTGGAGGGTCGTCCTTTGATTTAACAAGATTCTTGCCAATGTTTTGAATCCCTTAGGCTGTTTCTAAGAGCCACTTTCGCACCTCGTCATCATAGACCCTAGCCCTCAAGGCCCCAAAGAAGTCTGCAGAAAAGATAAATTTTCAGTTAGAACAAGGCAGATATACACCCAAGGGATTTACTTTTGAAATTTCTATAATTACACCTGAATAAGCATTCCTACAAGCATCTTTTGTAAAGGTTGTCTCAAATTTAGGCTATTAAAAGAAGCAGGGTCATAGGGATTATATTGACCTTATAAAAGGACAAATCTTATTGGGAAAGTATGTTTCTATTACATCTCTACGGAGGTGGCTAAGTGGTTAGGATATGTACAAATGTTTTATCTAATTTACAGGTTCATTTTGCAGTGACGTAAGTCATACTATTGCATAATGTACATATGTTCAAAAAACATTTGTATAAAAGCTACAGGGTTATCTTGAATTTTGGAATTATAGTAGTTTTTAAGAGTGAAGGTTTCTAGAGTTAGACATATTGTTCTATATTTTGGATTAAACTGTGTTGAAGTTTAGAAGTCTCTAAGTTTCGAGTGGTCACTCCACTTATCATCAAGGGTCTATCCAAAATATAGCTAGACCCTTGATGATGGGTGGATATGACTAGAACCATGATGATGGGTAGAGTGTACAATCGAAAAAAATAGGGTAATCTTGAATTTCATAAATATAGTAGTTTTAAAGAGTGAACATTTCCAGAGTCATTCATATTGCTGCTATCTTATGAATTAAACTGTGTTGAAATTTAGAAGTCTCTATCTTTCAAAGTGGACATCTCTCCCATTATCAGGGTCTAACCATAGTCTAGCTAGATCCTTGATGATGGGTTCCTGAATAGACCCTTGATGATAAGTGTCCACTCAAAAATTAGGAACTTCTAAAATTCACCAGAGTTTAATCTAGAAGATAGAAACAATATAGTAGTTTTGCTTAAGACTCTCAGTAGAATTTTGTAGAATTAAATAGCTTATATATATATATCCTGATTGATTTGTTAAAAAATTACAGTTGGGAAGGGAGTAATGAAGAAATTCAGTCCAATACACATACCAATTGACTGGCATGGGAAGGAATCTACACGCCTCACAATGTCATCATTGTTTACATTGTCTGCTCGGAAAATAGCCTGGCAGACTCCAATTTTGTATTCCTGAGTAGGAGCCCAATATAACTTCTCCATACGCTTTTCATGAATCAATGGAGCATACAAAGTTGAGAAATCATTTCCTATCACAACGATTGGAACATGGCGATTATATTGTTTCTTGTACATGCCAGGAAGTTGAACATTTGTTGGGTTATCAACTATGTTGATGAGGGTGGCATTGACCATCTGGTTGTTCACTGTGTATTGAGTTGTGCCACCCATTCTTCCATCTCCTGCATCTAGATCATTAATGAAGAGCATAAACACCTTCCATTTCTTAATAATGTCATATGTTGCATGGTATCGTTGTCTGATCAATTTTGTAGGCTCTCCTATATCTCCACTCTCTAGTTCTCTAGTACTCATCATAATTGGGATACAAAGACATAGAAACCAAAGACAAGTTAAAAATTAGTAGGAAATGACTTGTCGAAACAGGGAATGTTTTAAGGAAGAATAAATGTGTTGTAAATTGCATTAAACCTTAAATTGTTACTAGTGGCAATTTGGAAAAACTATAAGAAAGCTACACAAATTTCTAAGCTGCCGAAATTTCTAAAAAAAGCTTATTTGTTTCATTGATTGGAAATCAAATCAATATTAGAAACTAAAAATATCCCTTGAATTTTACACTCCACTTTTATGGGTAATACTATGTGTAAGTGGCCTAAACTTTGTTATTTTTCCACAAAATTCCTCTGATTGATTCCAATTAGTCTTTATGGCCACACTAAGCAATTACACAGTTAAAATGACCCCGTAATCAATATTTTTCCCAAGCATGTTGGAGAAGACCTCACGTTTAAGATTAAAAGAACAAGCATCCATGCAGAATAAAACTCAGTGTGTGTTTGTGTTTACTTTCCCAGAAATTGAATAACACCACATATTTGTGCCAAAGGGAAAGAATGGGAAATATTTCTCACTTGATTCCTAGCTTTGCAAACATAAGCTCACATTGGAAGGACTTTCCTTGACCTTTTCATCCCTAGATAGCAATAAAGAGTGGAACCTACAAAAAATATGAAAACATTGTAATCAACAAAGGGTTTTCCATTGAACTCAAGAACATATACTGAACATTCAACCAAATGGAGAACATCCCTTACCTTAATGTTAGGCAACTTCATGAATTTATTCGAGATGTGAACAATAAGATTGTCTATAAAAGTAGGAGCAATGCAGTACCCATCCATTGTGTTGTCAAATCCATAGTTGGAGAACATCCCTTACCTTAATGTTAGGAAAATTCTACTTTTCTGGTGTAAATTTATAATTTTAGACCCCTTCCAACGTAAAAATTAGAGATCCAATTAGATAAACATGGAGTACACGAGTTAGTTCTTAAGAATTATACCCAAGTTTCGCAGACTAAATATATGTGGTTGGTATTTTGATTGAAAGTGAAAGCATATATAATAGAAAATGTAGAAGTTGGGAATAGAAAATGTAGAAGTTGGGAATAGAAAAATACAAAGCTAACTAACTGAAAGGAAGGGACACAATTCAGAGAAAGGTAGTTTCGTTGAGTAGTACTGATATAGTCATAAGAACTCATAATGACATTGTGCATGCCAGCCCCCATAAGATCTTGGAAAAGGGACTCAACCATTCCCTTTCCACATCTAATATCTTGTTGGTCATCAGATACATCGTATGCAAGACCTTTGCATTTGTCCTTTTCAATCTGCTTGGTCTCATCAATTTCAGCAACAACCCTCAAGTGATTTTCCTTTGTGAAAGTGTGGGGGGGATTGTAGCTGTTCTTCTCCAATCCACTTCCAAAAAATGAAGTGCTAGGGATTGTCTTTAGGATTGGTGCTTGTCCACTGGACAAAGGAAGACTCTTCTAGCACAAAATAACCACCATTTTTTAGTATAAGTATCATCATACAAGATCTTTAAACAAACAAAGACACTTAGCAAGATAGATATACCCTCCAAAAAAATAGTTTGTAGGTTTAATGAAATACTCATTGCATGGGTAGAAATATAAATTGTAAGACATAAATCTGTTGGTGCAGACCTACCAAACCAGGGTGATAAATCCCTGAAATTCACTAGCTCAAAATCAAACATCAAGGTCTAAAGGGAAGAATTCTCATTTAAGTTTCCATTTGATATGGAATGAATACAAATTGCAAGCACACAAAACAAGAAGAAAGGAGCCATTTGAGCATGACTGCTCATCCAAATAGCAAGAAGAGACTGTAAATACTAAAAAATGATCAAAGTTTGTTTTAACTCCAAGATCAGTTCTAGGATTGGATTCAAGTTCAATTTTGAAATTTGGCTACGTCCATTTTCCTAGTCTATGAAGAGTTTTGAATCATCTAGTGCATGTAATGTTCTGATCCCTTTTTCAACTGTTTCTTTCAAAAGCATCCACAGGGAATATGTCTCAACTCTATTATTGGTTCCTTCTCTTGCTCCATATACTTCCAAGCAAAGAATTGAGACTTTGTCTAGTAAAGCCGTATCCTTGCCCCATACTTACCAGGTATTCTTTGACAAGCACCATCAAAGTAACCCCCATATTTTGTGAAACCTATAACTGGGTCTAAAAACGTTCTTGATTTTTTTTGTTGTTGGTGAGGCATACAAATTTCTCCATATGACTGTCTGATTTGATGTGAAACCAATCCTATAGTCAATTCTTTAGCTTGGAAAATAAATTACGAATTGCACAAGAATTCTACCCATTGGCATCTATTATGTCTTTATCCAAGGTTTCTAATACCATCGAAAGAAGAAACCTTTGAATCACTAACTTCACTAGGAACATTAGACCATGTATTAGAGAAGTCCTTGTGATTTAAGTGTCGAACACTAGAGTCATTGTTTAATGTAATCCCATAAGCATTTATTAAAACTATCTCAGATTGTGTTGAAGAAGATTCCATAGTTTCTAATTCCATTTCTTTATAATTTTCTAGCACATGGTAACCAGATTCTGCACCTACAGGAAACTAACATAGCCACATTTTAAAGACTAACCAAAACTGCAATATGAATATGCTATAACCTAGAAATTATACACACTAGAAAATAAACAATGGAACATGTAGACCACTGCCAAAACATATGTTACTGCTCTTCTATTACAGCTGAACATAATTGTTGCTATAGGAAAATGAATTATTCATTAGCAAATGCAAATTTCTACTTTTGAGATGCATGACATTGATGCGCTTGTTGAGTTATGGATGTTTTGATAATCTATACATTAGTTAGGTTCAGTTGGGAAGACATTAAAGAAACTATTTATTATTAAAAAATATTATAATACATAATACTTTTCAAACTAATTAAAGACAACTTGAAAATAAAATAAAATAAAAACAGTTATTTGTATTAATATATACTTTTTAACTTATTTCAATGTGTACATGGACATAACTTGTGTTGTTGACTGACCCAAAATAGTAGTTAAGGTATTCATGGAAGAGTCTTTTCAACTAGTTATACTATTGTTAGTTCTCATTGAATGTGAATACACAAAAACTAATTTTGATGTGAATACACATTTTTCTTGAGGATCATCTACCTCTAATATCTATGAATGAAGGTATTAATACTAGAACTTTTGGGTTCATGTTTTCAATCATTTCAAGGGTATTCATCATGTTTCCTGTCAAACAGGTGGTTGAACTAAACATTCCAAAGGGCTAAACACTGGCTTATTTATGGTGCTCATTGCCACATAAAACTCAGAACTAGACAGACTTATAGTTTAGATGATTTTTACTTTTGTTTATGCTCAGAGTTGTGTTTTGATGCTACTTCTACTTTTAATATCAACCTAGAATTTGCTATAGCCTTCTAGTCATTTCTTTTCAGTGGCTACAATATGAATTTTGACCACTATCTGTGCTCAAAACTGCCTAAAAGGTTCCCAAATTTGAATACTAGGGAATTTTTTTATGGTGGAATTAAACTCAGAACCTAAGAGGAAGAGTGTTTACCTCATGAATGATTCCCAAAATTGCTACAGGTATCTTTTCAATGTTTTCATGCCTAGAAAGTGCCTCGAATTAGGGATTTAAGATTGCTTGTTGTTATTATTCATGCCCAGATCTCAAAGTATATTGCTTTCTACCTTCTGAAGGATACAACCATGCACATGGATGTCGAAATATTTCCAAAATTGTTTTTTTTTCAAGGCTTTTCCATTGCTGTCTCATTGACCTAACAACTTATATTATTGTTTCATGATTGTTTGAGGGTTGAAAAAGAGCCCTAGTGTGCCCAGAGTTTAAAATGGTGGAGTTTTATTGTTGATTCTAGTCAAATGTGTTCCCAGGGGCTAGAACCTCCACAAGAATACCTAGAAGTGTCTAAGATGCACATGGATTTAAGAATTAGTGTGGTTACATGTTGTTTGATGGATGAAACAATTCCCAAGATCACTGTTTAAGGTTGTTAGGAGGTTGGGACATACCCAAAACTTCCCATGAGCCCGATTCAACCTAGAGGAACCGCCCAAATTTGCACTTTTCACCTCTGTTTATAATGTTTGATGACTTTTGTCACTATCATGGCTTCCAAAAGTAAACTAGAATTGCTTTCTAGGGTTTGAAGTTGACCCAACATTGCTAGAAGTGAAGATCTACCCCTTTTCCATTTCTAGAAGATCTAAGAATCAACCTGGAATTCCTCAAGTATAGAAAAATATCAAACTCTTCTATTTATACTAACTGATATAGAGAAAATCCTATGCAAATAGGGGGGTAACAGGAGGAAACCCTATGTTTAGGAGGAAAAATTTCCTATCCTATCACCCTAGGGATGCCTATTGTTTGCTACTAGGTTTGCAACTAGGATCCAAGGTGCATAAGAATCAATTTCCCTTGGCCGACCTTCTAGTTAATTACATAAACATATCATAGGATCTTGTTTACATGTTCTTTGTATGAATTCCCTGACTATATTTCATCATCCACCAATTCGGGTACTCCTTACATCATGATTGATGTTGACATACGTTAAATCCTGTGGTTAATTTTTTATGGCAAGTAACTGGAATCATTTTGTTGTTACAACAGGAAACACTTACGACATAAATTAAAGTTTTGAAGTGATTGTATAGAGTATAAAATGGCATTTGGGTAAGAATTTGAACATGACAAGAATTTTGCAACACACCTGCATAATTATTAGGAGATTGAGCATGTGATTAGAGGGAGAAATACATAAGGAGATTTTTGGCGATGTCTAGCATGTGTATCACTCATGTGAGGATGCTCTGTGATTCAACAATTTGCATAGTTTTTCATTTCATGATTGATAAGGCAGAGTAACTAGTTGTCAAACAACCTATCTTCAAGGACCATCACACATTAATTGGAAGGAAATTGATATATGAGGAAACAAGTATGGTAAGGACTAAAAAGTTCTATATGTCATCTGTATAATTAGTAGGAGATTGAGGGGGTGATTATAGGGAGAAGTACAGAAGGAGCTTTGTGTTCATGTATAACATGTGTATCACTCATATGAGGATGCTCTGCAATGCAACATTTTGCATAGTTTTGCATTTGATTATTGATAAGAGAGGGAAACTAGTGGTTAGACACCCTATCTTCAAGGATCAACACATGTCAAATGGCTGGAAATTGATATATGACAACACAAATATGGTAAGGGCTGGAATTTGCTGTAGACAATGAAAATTTGATTTGGCATGCCGCATGATATTTGAAAATCCAATTCTGAGTGGATTGATGGAGGAAGGTATTTAATTAAATTCATTAATTAGTGGGTTTGATTTAGATAGTGTGTATTGTGTGTTTTATTATGACCATCATTTTTAAAACACAGTTTTATTCAAGAGCAGCCAATTTATGTACACCATTACCATTCATGAATATGTCCTAATGCATCAATAGTTCTTGCTCGTTGTTGATTTACCATTAAGCGTCCACATGAACTTTGATATCAATTGATCTAACGTAGCAGGATTGGTAGTAGACAAGCTGATGGATCAGATTCACAGAATCAATTTAGCTGATGTGTAATTCTAGAAAAAATTGTTTTCTTTAATGATTGTCAGGTTATGCCAGTAGCTTGGCACTTATCTGAGTAAGATTTTCATGAGTCTGTCGGTATGCAACAAATGGACCCTATCCTTTATTAAAGTGCCATTGGCTTCCAACTTGAACTTTGATGTCCATTTGATCTGAAGTAGATGGAATGGCAGTAGATACAAGCTTACATATCTAAATCAATTTAGTTGACGTGTAATTCTACGTGTAATTCTCTCAAATCTTGTTTGCTCTGGTGATTGTCAAGATATGTTGGAAATTACCTGGGTAAGAATATTCTGGGTATTTCCAGTGTCGAACTCTTACTAAAGATGGAAACAAACGATTCTGAATTGCGGTTTGAGTCTAGTCTTTGTAAGATTTAAATTGTGTCCCAATCTATGTTTTTCTATAGATGAAAAGAACTTTCAGTTGAGTCAAGGGTATCGAATGCGATACAATGGTGTTTGAACTATAGATTGCACTCGAACTTTAATTCAAATTTCAAACCCTGCTCAAGTTACGTGTTGGTGGTAAGGGAAATATTCTCTGTATTACTGCAACAAAGTTCACACCTACTCAAAATTATTTCCATGTTGTATAGAGTATTTAGATTGATATGGGTGCTACTGGTTGGATGTTTTTTTTGCATTTACTCATTCTCCATTTCACAAGTCACTGCTTGGATGTTGTAGTGTTCTATGAATCCCTTCTTTAAAATTGTTGTCCGGTTTGGAAGCTTTGAGCCCTTTCCTAGTTGAACATGAATAAGTTGTATGAGTAGATGATGTAGGCCTTGTAGAATGTAAACAAGCCAAATTTAATTGGTGTTATATAGACTAGGCAGAAGTCAATCACAGTGTACACAAATTAAAGGTTTTTCCAGAATGCAACATTGTAAATGTGAAGATCAACACTCCAGTGTAGCAGAACATTCAATGGTCCTGCACTCTGATTCACTTCCATTCCAGTGCGTGTGATAATGCTGGAATGAATGCACAACATTAGAATAGGCCTTTAAGTAAGCACAACAGTAGCAGGCCTCAAGGAGCTATATCATATGCATGCTACATGCAATGTCCTTAGACAGTTTTAGAGTATCTAGTTTACACCTGTCTAAGTGCAGTTCCAACTTTAGATTAGGAATTTTCCATGAGGAGTTCCATGTTTAGAATTGGCACTGTTTCCAAGGCAGAAGATGCATGCACAAAGATTCTTTCTTCTACAGTTGAGGTATGCTATCTTAGGCATAGAAATCATATAGTAGGGTGCACCATTCCATGATGGAACATGCTATATTGGGGTTAAGGTTTTGTATTTTGTTGTAGAGTGTTAGAATATAATCCGTCAGGATTATTGTAAATAAATAATTAAATAGGAATTTGAATAGTTGCCCGGGAAGGTGAAAAGGCTGGTTCTCAACCGCCTCATTGTAATCTATAAATTAATGTTTTATTCATGAATAGAACATCGAATCGGGAGTTATTACCAACAAGTGGTATCAGAGCAGGGTTGTCTGCCATAACTCCTGCTGCATTTCTTCCCATTCCTGGCATTCTGCTTGCCAGTCCATTGCCAGACTGCTCCATCAGTCTGCCAATGGAGTCACATGCAATGTATGCGTTACTCCATCTCCCTGCGTTTATTCTCTGCTAAAATTTTGAACAATACCTAACCCTAATGTTTTGCTAGCCGCCTCTTCATTTCCCATCGCTGCTGGCATCGTATCTTCTATGCAAAAATTCCACTCAGCTTTCAATCTCCAAGAGAGAATGAAGGCGTTGAGCAAAGCAAGTATAAGCAGTTGATACTGAATTTTGTATCATTGTATAGGTCAGCAAAGACCTTAAAAACTGTGCAAAATCAGTGTAATTTTTGAAATTGACCTCTGCAACAAATAAGATCACTTGTTGAAGGAGTTTCGTATGAGTTTCAGCCCGAGACACAAAAACCTTGAGGAAGGGATGCTGTTCTAGAAATATGTGGTGAATGGCACTTGTAGAGAAGGTGAGAGAGGAAACCGATGGCCTTAATGAATGTTTGAACATCGTGCGGTGGTGCAGCCTCGAGCGCTGCGTGGAGGAGACTGAGATATATCACGCTGACTGATATATACCTGCTGCGTGAAGACACTGTGCCTTGCTGCGTGAAGACACTGTGCGTGGAGCTGTCTGCGTGGACTGAAGTATTGAAGCCTGAACGTGAGCTGCGACCCATTCCTGGTATATTGTGCATATTCACTGAGTCTGAACGTGAGCTACGACCTGCCAGGAGACTGCTGCGTTAAGAGACTGCGTTGAAGATTGAAGACAGAGCCAGAACCTTCTCGTGGAGAGACTACTCATGGAGATAGTATGAGCCTACTGAGCCTGCGTGGAGGTCATGGAGGTAAACCGTTTTTGCTGGACCATAACTGCAAAATCTACAATTGATCGTGAATTGAAAAGACTGCGTGGAAAGAAAAACCCTAATTCTGGTGAAGCTGCGATTTCATAAGTTAATAATTTGAAGACTGTAGTATTGGAGAAAACAATACTGCATTTTGTATACACTCATATAAAGGGCTGCGTCTTGAAGACCGCGACTTGATGGGTGCTGCACGGGGAAGATACAATGATTTGGAGATATAATAATGCATTCAGTATGATAGATATGCTGTGACTGATATATGTATTGTGCGTGGACTGTGTATATTCCAGAATTGTGACTGCCTGAATTGAAACTGATATATTGCGTTGATATCACACACATTTGCGTTGAAGACTGCCTGGTGGGGTGAGAGAGGCAACTCTATGATATGTTGTATGGTACATGAATGGTGAAGATCTGAGTTGAATGGTGAAGCTGCGTGAATATTTTGATCTATTTTGATATATTGTGATATTTTTGAAGTAAACCCTAATTTCTATGCATGGAATTCAAGTGAAAAGTCTGCAAATTTTTTCATTTACATTGTTTGAAAGAGGACTATGACTTATATGAGCTGCAAAGTCTGACTGGTGAGGAATGGATTGAAGAGACTGAGTGGGAATGAGCTGAAGAGACAGCGTGAATATTGCTGAGTTTTCATATGAATATTGTGTGAATATCAGACAGTTTCTATATAATTTGACCTAGTTTTATGCGGGAGCGTTGTAAGCAAGTGAGACCAGCTTTATAATTTGAGGTATATATTGAGTTTACATGCTGCATTGAAGAGATGCATAATATTTTTATGTATTGCCTGTGACCATTGGAAGTGCACAAAAAAAAAAACCCTAATTTGTGCCCTAATTCCTCTGGTGATTGATATCACTGAGTTGTGGAGCTGAGTATATTGAAATAATATATGCTGCATGAGGTGTGGATTTATATTCCAATAATATATGCTACAGTTTTGGAGCTGAGTATATATTGAAAGTTGTTATCCTTTTTGCTGGTTTCACCATTTGCATTGCTGCCTTTTGGAAGACCCTGTACTGAATTTCTTCTCCTTGAAATTGTTGCGAATTGAAGCAGCGATACTATTATTGTATCTCTTTAAAACCTGAAGTTGCATTGTACACCTTGGAAGAGACTGTAGACCTGCAAGTTTATTGTTTTTCTCTTTGTCATATCAAGTTTATTATTGTAAATTACACTAACAGTTGTAAAGATGCACTCTTTCGCATCTAGTATTGGTGCTGCCCTTGCTGGCAAAGACCAATCCAAAGACCCTTCCAAGGGAGATTGCGGCAAAGAGAGAGGCAGAAGAAGAATAAATTTCAGAGGCAGAGGGGGCAGAAGCAAAAGATCAGATTTGCAGTGTAAACGTTGTGGAAAGACTGGGCACACATCAGATCAGTGTTGTGCTTCATGGGACTCCATCAAAGACAAGCATAACCAGAAGAAAGATGACCAAGATGCTAGTAAATTTCTGATTCTTGTATTGTTGCACATTGTAATCTTGGATTTAATGAAATGACTTCTCTTTCATCTTACAAAGATTGTTGGCTACTTGATACTGGTGCAACATCACACATGACATTTAGAAAAGACTGTTTTGAAGAACTGAATGAAAAAATAGATGGCATAGTTTACTTTGCAGATAAGTCAAGTATTAAACCAAAGGGAATGGGCACCATTCAACTAAAGATGCCTGGATTCCTTGA
>LPNX010269843.1:259872-281366 GCA_001517045.1 Pseudotsuga menziesii | reverse complement strand
AGTTGGAAGATCTGTTGTGTATCTTTTGGTGTATGTAGATGATATTTTGATGACAGGGAACAATGAGAGCTATATATCATCCATAAAGAAAGATTTGAAAAAGACATTTGAAATGACAGATATGGGACATCTCCACTATTAATTAGGAATTGAAGTCACTCAACATCCTAAGTACATATTCCTATCTCAGAAAAAATATATTGGAGAACTACTAAACAAATTTTGCATGACAGATTGCAATCCTATATCTACTCCAATGGAACAGAAAATGAAGCTCACATCAAGCGAAGGAAAAGAATTTGAAGATGCGACCAAGTATCGACAACTTGTAGGAAGTCTTATCTATCTTACAACAACTAGACCAGATATTTATTATGTTGTTGGCATACTTTCAAGGTTCATGCATAAACCTTGTGAAGGACACTGGTCAGCTGCAAAGAGGGTTCTAAGATACTTGAAAGGGACTCAAGACGTTGGACTCAAGTACTCTAAAGTGGATGACTTCAAACTTATTGGGTACTCAGACTCAGATTTTGATGGCGATAAGTTGATAGGAGTATCAACTTCTGGATACACTATGAGTCTTGGATCAGCAGCTGTTTCATGGAGATCACGCAAACAGTCAGTTCCAGTAGATTCACCAACCGAAGCAGAATATGTGGCTGCAGCTGAAGCAATGAAAGAAATAGTATGGATCAGGAAGATACTTGAAGATTTGCAAGAAAAACAAGAGAAATCCACTCCATTGTTGGTCGACACTACTTCTGCAATCAAGCTGGCAAAGAATCCTAGATTCCATGATCGAACCAAACACATCAACACAAAGTATCATTTGATTCGACATCATGTAGAGGCCAAGACAGTCCATCTTTGACATTGTTCCACAAATGATCAAGTTGCAGACATCTTCACCAAAGCGCTTGGACGAGAAAAGTTTGAAAGATTCAGAAACATGCTCGGACTTACGAACACCCCTTCGGATTAAGAGGGGGATTGTTAGAATATAATCCGTCAGGATTATTGTAAATAAATAATTAAATAGGAATTTGAATAGTTGTCTGGGAAGGTGAAAAGGCTGGTTCTCAACCGCCTCATTGTAATCTATAAATTAATGCTTTAGTCGTGAATAGAACATCGAATCGGGATTTATTACCAACATAGAGAACACCCTGGGTGGTGTACATTCATTGTGTCTCATGTTATCTCCTACTCTAAAAGAGAGACATGCCACACCACTTTAATCGTGGGTTATATAATTCTTTGTATTTTTTTGTTGGAAGTCACAGATAATTATTGTGTGATTAAGTGCAGGAAATTTGTTTGTTGTCATCATTTCTAGAGCACCGCTTTATGTAGAATTAGTACATATAGTACACCATTCCGAGCTTCTTTCTAGTTTTCTGCTCATTTGATTTCACCTATGTGTGTTCAGATCTAGTGGTAACAATAATTTTGAGAGTTAGTTAAGTCTCCATATTTTTTAGGAATTTTTGCTAATCTGATCATGATGTACTGTAATTTTAACATGGTATTAGAAATTTAGGGCACAGTGTCTGAGATTTCACATATCTGTATGGAGTGGGCTACTACCTGTGAGAGGGATTTGTTGAAGGATCCTAGTTGGTGTGATTCCCTTGCTTCAATGATTGAAGTGAACTAGGACTTTTGATGGGTTGTTGCATGTGATTCCAAAGTAGTTCTAGTGATTAGAGTGTTGATCTGCACCTGAGTTCTCCTAACCCTAACAGATTAGGTTCCAACAAAATATTTAGGGTTAGGTTCCAAAAAAAATTGAGCTCTGTTTACCTTCTCCATGTCTTCAATTGATGAAACCATGGTATTTTATGTTGTCATTATTATTTTTACCTTAAATTAAAAAATCTAGGTTTGTCACAAATATGATAGAAACCTATTTCTTTTTTATTTCATTCTTAGCATAACCTACCATCTTTGATGCTTTACAATGAAGTATGGTAAATATACTGACATACGTAGGTAGTGCAACATGAATGCAATGTGGTGTTGATGTTCTTACTCATTAGACTGTCTATAATCCTTTGGGACAAAAATAATTTTGATTATAAAAGGACTGAAAGGTAGCTAGTAAGAATGTTTTGGATTGTTTTTTGAATTCTGAATTTTGTTTGTGAAATATTTGGTTATAATTTCTGATTCTTACGATAAGTCCATGGAATTCTACTTTACGTGGGCAATATAATGGATCGGTTTATGGGGGTTGTCCACTAGTTTTTCTTCTTGGTATAGCAGTAGACTTGACTTAAACTACCCTACTTATGTGACAGATATCTGAAATTTTAGAACGCACAATTTTGGGACAATTTTTAAGTTGAATTGCTTCATATTATCTCATACCAGTTCTGCGATGTCAAGTTTAGGTCCAAACATAGTAGATCTTCAAATTCATTGATGTCAAGCCCTTACACTATTCTGATTATTTCTAGCCTATGTTAAAATTTGTAGGTACATTGATCCATGATGCAAGGGATGCCCTCTTCTATAGTTTTTCATTATGTCTGCAAGAGGGGAAACTATGTTAAAGAAGAAAAGATTACGCTTATGTGGCTCCTTTGAATTTAAAAATTACATGTGAGGATGGGGAACACCATTTTTATGCCACAAAATTATAACTTAATTTCTTTGAGTTGCAGTTACTTTGAATACCTTGTCGTGGGTATTTGAAAGTATTTTGTATTGCTTTGTTTTGTTTGTGTCAAATTATTCCATTCTAGTGGGAAACAAACTCATAATCTACTTTTCAGAGGCCAAGATCGAGCATAATGTATGATTCTATAAGTTTATCGATTTGTCAATATTCAGGTCCCAACATGTCCGCTGGACCATTAAGGGACGAGATAGCAAGTGGAGTCCCCACTTGCCCTGAATCTAGGTAGTGCAGTTGTGTTTCACTGACACCTTCTAGTTGTGACTCGTGAGTCTACATGTTCTATTTTTAATTATGTGATTCATGTTATTTGAATAATGTTAGTGTTCCTCTATTTTTTAAATATTTTATACATCACTAAAATATTCGCTAGTTTTTACAATTTTTTATAATGAAATGAAATATTCACCAAGATTTTACAATATGTTATAAATTAGTGAAAGAATCACTAATATTTTACAACATTATATTATAAAATGAAAGATTAGCTAGGATTTTAGAACATTATATAAAAAAAAGAAAGACTTGCCAAAAATTATATATATATATATATATATATTGATATTTATATATATTGATAAAATATCCTTCAATTTTTCCTATATATCGTAGAGATTCACCCATTTTTTATACATATAAATCTAGGGGTGGTTCTTAAAATCATTCCTGCCCTCCAAAACAATGTTGTGCTCAACCCCCCTATTAGGTGGTATACCATGTAGTAGGGCTTTCTCCCTTGCTACAGGCAGGAACGACTCCCTTCCGTCTATAGGACGGAAGGGTAGGGTTCCTGTGAGAATGGAAGAACAAAAAGAAATAAGTAGAAAACGAAATGGAATCCCTGCACACAAGGTTAGGGATAGACTCCACAACCCTGCATACAACTATTAGAAAACCAAAATACCTGCAAGCAATCAATGGAAACCTGTAAGAAAATGTTAAGCAATAAACCTACAAACAAATTCTATTAGAAAACTACAATCTACCAAAGCAAAAACATGGAAAGACAAGTATACCTTTTGGTTGGAATGGGCCACCATGCCATAGCTTGGGAGAGCAGCTCTATTAGGAATGGGGAGCTATGGATCAATGGAGGAATGGAGGAGAGGGACGATGAATGGCTTGAGAGAAATGTAGAAATTCTAAGGCATTGATGGCATAAGGAATTTCATAAACTGGCTAAGGATCTAAGCACACAATTAACCTCACAGAGAATTGTAGAGAATTAGCATAATGAGAGAAGAAGAAGAATTAATGAACACACATTAATGAATGATCAATAAATGATAATTGATATTATTACATAGGTAATACATCCTTATAAAGGAAAAAGGAGTTGCATGAAGACAACTCAATATAGCTCATAAAAGTAGGCTTACTAATTATGATAAACCCCTTAAAGCACTTTCCAATCTACCAAGCACCTCATGAGTTGGAAAAAGCATGAGTGAGTTGTCAAGGAGATGGAAATAATATGCTAATGGAGAAAAACTAATGGAATATGGGTTGGAAACAAAAGCACCCAGTTTCCTAGTTGACTAGCTTTTATCTTATCCATAGAAAAGCAGGATAAAGCAAAAAAAGCAGAAAAAGTAGAAAAAGTAGAATCTGCTATATGGTCCTGCATACTAATTCTAGAGGAACCCAGAATCAGAAATAAATCATTCCTAGGATATGGATGGCATGCATTGACTTTAAGTGGATGCCAACTAATTAAGCTAGTGGGTGAATAATTAATCATTATTGATTAATTATTTATCCTAAGTGTATGAGTGGGTTTATTATATCCCAACACCCCCTATAAGCCTGACTTTATGATGATATTCCTGAACTAATTAGAAATATATATGCATATAGGGCCCAGCAATAAAGCTATGGTCACCCTTTTACAATTTATCTTGTCCAAAGAAATGAGGAAAGAGGCAAAACCTCAAG
The DNA here is from genome assembly GCA_001517045.1 of Pseudotsuga menziesii. Lineage (NCBI taxonomy): Eukaryota > Viridiplantae > Streptophyta > Pinopsida > Pinales > Pinaceae > Pseudotsuga > Pseudotsuga menziesii. Next base: position 276,748 of record LPNX010269843.1, on the reverse strand, counting down.
GGGAAAATCCTCCCTTAAGAAGGACATGAAAAGCAATACCAAAAATGTTGAACTGCTGGTGTTGCTGCTGCTCCAAACTAAATGCTGATGTCTAGAGGAATCTTCTTCTTGGGAAGAAGATAAATCTGCTCACCTGGATCAAAGACAGCTGCAGGATGGAACCTGGGACCATGTAGAACAACTGAAATCCAATGATGTGAAGGCAATACTGAAGGATCTTGAGACTTGTAATCAGCTCCAAGATGATGATATGACTTGAACTTCGAACCAGTAGAGATGAAATGAGCTCTAGATAGGTGGAATAACTGTCCAAGCGAGTGTATCATGTCTCCATCTTCATTTACACAGAGAGGATATGTGCAAGTGATCATGTAGGAACATAGAGAAGGCATGGGATCAAAGAGTGTGAATGAATGGGATCCATGGGTTGATCTAGATTCCAAATAATCCAAGAGATCACAAAAAAGCACAACAGCAGACTCCTGGAAATCACTGGGTTGCGCACCATCAAGAGAAGAGGCATGCACAAGGTGTGAGAGGTCTGGCATATGGATCTCAGAATCCATGATAGAAGACATAGAGAACACTGAATGTGTGAGTGAATCATCAATAGCAATAGCAGCTCCATTACTCACTTCTTTTTCATCAGCAGCATCATGAGAAGATGAATCAAGATCTTCTACTTCAGGAGGCACAGAAAAAGATGGCTCTTCTTGATTGAAAGAGGAAGCATTCGAATCAAGGAGAGTAGTAGCAACAGGAATTGTATGAGAAATTTCTTCTTCATGATCAACTTCATCAGAGACAGTAGAGGCCGAGACATCTTGACAGAGAGAAATCATTGAGGAGCTAGAGGCACTCTCCACATAGCTACAAGGATCCTCATTGTCCTTTCCCAAAACTCTATCCAATGTTGTCCAGAGATCCTTTGGGGAATCAATAGAATCAATAAGGTAGCGCATGCATGGAGAGATAGCTAGACACATAGCTCCAACTGCTCTATCACAGTCATTCAACCAATCACTTGGCTCTTCATAAGATTCTTCACCAGCTCCAATAGATATCTCATAGAGACCTTGTCTCTTTAGATATGAAATCATCTTCAGTTTCCACTCTGCATATCTTGTGAATGGAGAAAGAAGAGGAACTGATATTCTTGAATCCATTCGAAGTTGAACCTACAAAATAAACCTGCAAATCTGAAAAAGGAGGATTAATTAATTAACTCTCAAAGATCTAATATCATGTAGAGCTTTGATATCCTCAGCTCTAATTGCATGAAGAACTTGAACTTTGAGAACCTTAGCTCTGATACCATGTAGAAATTCTAAGGCCTTGATGGCATAAGGAATTTCATAAACTGGCTAAGGATCTAAGCACACAATTAACCTCACAGAGAATTGTAGAGAATTAGCATAATGAGAGAAGAAGAAGAATTAATGAACACACATTAATGAATGATCAATAAATGATAATTGATATTATTACATAGGTAATACATCCTTATAAAGGAAAAAGGAGTTGCATGAAGACAACTCAATCTAGCTCATAAAAGCAGGCTTACTAATTATGATAAACCCCTTAAAGCACTTTCCAATCTACCAAGCACCTCACGAGTTGGCAAAAGCATGAGTCACGTTGTCAAGGAGATGGAAATAATATGCTAATGGAGAAAAACTAATGGAAGATGAGTTGGAAACAAAAGCACCCAGTTTCCTAGTTGACTAGCTTTTATCTTATCCATAGAAAAGCAGGATAAAGCAAAAAAAGCAGAATCTGCTATATGGTCCTGCATACTAATTCTAGAGGAACCCAGAATCAGAAATAAATCATTCCTAGGATATGGATGGCATGCATTGACTTTAAGTGGATGCCAACTAATTAAGCTAGTGGGTGAATAATTAATCATTATTGATTAATTATTTATCCTAAGTGTATGAGTGGGTTTATTATATCCCAACAAGAAAAATGGTATCAAGGCACTCACATGGGTAGCATAATGATAGGGAGTGAAGGAGTGGCTTGAGAGTGACCCCCACCCCTCTATTTATACTTTTTCTCAAGATTTTTAGGGTTTTAAGCCCCTGGTTGGGGCTTTAACCCCTTTTTTGGGATTTTATCCCCTTTCGCTCAATATTTAGCTCTTTTGGGGGCTTTAAGCTCCTTTGAGGGGTTTTATCCCCCTTTTGGAGGCTTTAGCCCCTATGAGAGCTATTTTGTCTCTTTTTAGGGGTTTTTAAGCCCTTTGTCATAATTTAAATCCTTCTTGAGGGTGTGGGGGTCAAATGGGGTCAAATGAGGGTCATACGTAGATGTATTTAGGTGGTGTAGTTCATGTAGAGCTCATTGTGGGATTTTTTGGGTTAACAGATTGCCCCCTAATGTATGGGGGCAGGAGCTCATCGTATGGCCGATGGACATCATAGGATTTTCTTGGGGAGAGGTGGTGCTTCCTAGGCTGGGGCATGGTGGATTTTGGTTTTTGTATTAATATGGTTCCCATCAATGGGTGAGATAAAAATAATGTGTGACATGTATATGGACGAGGCGAGCATCCCCATGCTTGTAACGATGTCAAAAGAATAATGTGATCTAAGCTTTATGATACAAGAGTTGATCATGTACAACTGTTGTTACAATAATGGTTTCCTCAATGAGATAATGAATACAATACTGATCTGAAGGACTGTTACATTGGACCCATGGCATTCTCATGGAATGTTATATCTTCACGATTGATGGCCTGCTGGATATGGAACAGTACATAGCTATAGGGACTCACTGACAGAGATTCAGAGTCTCTATGGTACAAATATGATGCATCAATCATAAATCTATATAGAAGCATTGTTGGGGCTTCTGAACATTGTCTCCAACGCAACCCAGAAATCACAAGGGACATGAACCTGTTGGGATCCATCAAATAGACTGATCAATGTGATAGATTCAAGTGACATATGGGGTCTTCGACCAAATACTGCACGAACCAATACCTTGTATGAATCCCAACAGTGCGATGATGTAGCTGGAGTCGAGCACGTGAAAAACAACCATCCCGAGAGGTACTAAGGACTCCTCTTGAGTGGTCCAAGGAAATCATTAATGAGGTTAATGAAACTAGGATATATGGAACTCTGGGTCTATCCTATGGAATACATGTGTTGTCATTGACAGAGGGAGACTTGCCCCTGGTCAAGGCAATGTTGTTTCCTTAACCAAAAGCGCGAGGGAGATAACCGAATGATGTGAGGCAATCTGAGGAATGACCCACTGAATGAGGGGGGGAGGGAAGGAGTTGAACAAGGGCAGAGGGAGTGTAGTGGAATCAAACTTTCTTTGTTTAGAGTATAAAGGCAGGGAAGACCAGGAAGAAAATGAAACTGACTCATGGGAAAGGGATCATAGCTGTAATGCCGAGAATGTCACTGCAGATGGGAAAAACTTGGAGGAGGTAGACACTTTTGATATTAATGGGATCCAAGGAAGACACATTGTAGAGTACTCTGAACAAAGGTGACCCAAAGTGGGAATGCTTCCAAACTGTTATCTATGGGGTGGTGTCTAAAGACATTGTTGTGGTACGATCTCGTGGATTTTTGGTGAGCCCGAGAAAGAAAATGCTCGTTGGTGCTTTCAATTTTAGAGAGTATGAAAGAATGAAGAAGACTCTAGTGGGAGCTCTTTTTTGTTGGTAGTCTCCTATGCCCGAAAAAGGATAAAAGTATACACAGGAGAGCTCGCCCATCCTTTAGGGGATGAGAGACTTCTTTACCGTTGGTAGTCCAGTCAGGCCGGAAAAGCTTAAGCCAATACTAACTGGATGATCATTCAGATACTTTTACAAGCATGAACAAAACCAAGTTTGCTCGACAATCTTTTCTTGATCATAAGGCTGGAAAAGAGCTTAACAACAACCCATGGTGAGATTTTTTGTAAAGTTCGGCCCCTTTTCCCAAGAAAGCATAAAAGGATGCAGAGGGGAATGGTCTTGGCTTGAATGTGCCAATGTGGTCCTTTTCATATGGTAGTCTACATGGTTTGCAAAAGGAGATAAACGAGACGATGTAGACGCCCTTTCCTATACTTTAATGAGCAGGAAAGGAAGCATCCACACTTGGAAATATTTTCATTCTTTTAGGAGTCAGAAAAGAGCTTAAAAGAAACTCTGGTATGGTTAACTGATTGTGGTGGCACATGTGGTGCCCCATGTTGGGATAGTGGACAGTGGTCCAAAGGTCATCTGTGCAGTATGGATGCAGTAGGTGGTTCTTAAACATACCAATACATGCATGGGATAGATCACGGTAGAGGCACGCAAATTGGTGTGGTAAAGGCATGCAAACTGAGGTGGATCTCGAACAGAGGTCAGGAGAGCTGTGTGTGAGTTGTCGTGGATGGACTTGACTACATGTGGTGTGAGGGATGGGTCAGAGGTAGTTATATGCTAAATGCATGCAAAAAAATGATCCATCCTCCAGGAAATGGATTGGGGACCCACATAAGGTGTGATGGACAGATTAGATAGCTACATGCTAAAATAAAGTGATGCGCCTTACGGGAGGTCACCCGAGAACCTGCATGAGTGGCGGTAGGAAAGTGTGATGCAAGTACAGGTCTGCAGACACTTACATCACAATGTGGTACATAAAATGAGGTAACTTCTGTGAAGTGGTCCTAAAACTTACTTGTTAAACATGAGATGATGGTCTCATTAGAAGATAAAGGGAGGTAATTTGAGCCTGGAGGTGTGAGGGGTGTCTCGAACAGGCTTCGGGTGACTCTGAATTAGCAGCTAATGGTGCTACCCCTTAATGGTGGTTTCTGATATGTGATAAACAAGTTGTAAAACAAAAAAGGAAAAAACTATGCTATAAGGGACTCATAATGGTGGTATTAGGAATAAACTCTCTTGAGGTAGAGCTCGTTACGCGGCTTCTTGAAGAGGTGACCATTTGAGGTTGCGAAGAGGTATGCCCCCTTGCTGAGACGAAGGTTGTTGGAAAGCTAGGGTGACAAAATATGGCCTTTTATGGGAAGAACCTATTCCACCCTATGGTTTAAAGGGAATGGGGTAAAACCAAAGGCGGTCTTAGAAATCTCTTCGTCATCGCGTAAGTGATGTTGGGATAGATCAGGTGGATCTTCCACAGTCGATGAGACAGAAGGGAAAATGGTGCTAGAGATCATGTAAATGGTATCAATTGTGGATTTGGTGGCCTTGCCCCTAGTCTCTATTGGAGGAAGAGGGGCAGGCCTAGAGACATGAGGAGTTTGTGGAATTGGACATCATGTAAATGGACATGGTGTCTAAAGAAGGAGGTGGGGGATGGATTTCTTTGATCAGAGTGATCTCAGATTTAAGGGAATGTTGTCGAAGGTTTGCTAGATCCATTCAGAACTTGGACAAGTCTTGGAAGTGGTGAGAATAGTGTCCATACAATCCAGAGAGGGCAGAAGCATGGTTTGTTCTCAATGACTTGTTTCTCACTATTGGCTCTCTTGGGAGTTCAACCACATGGATGTTTTCTGTTGTATCCATGGCATCCAAATGCACGTGAATTATGGGGATCTCAGGGTAGTTTTGGGTTGGATGGCCCTATTCCTCACAAACGACGTAAGGCAAGATCTATCAAGGTTCAATGGTAGCTTTTGTATTTTTTCCCTTGGCCCATTTTGGGTGGGGCAGTGCGGGTGCGGGTGTGATGGTTGGTTTTTGTGGGCTGGGTGGAGGATGAGATTCGACTGAAATGGGTTTCACGGGGGTTAACAATACCTGGGGCATTGGGGGTTGGGTCGGTGGATCGAGGTACCACACAAGAATTCCCAATGTGAAATTTCTGTAAGTTTAAGGTATCCATTACTAGCTTACTCATGACACTAGGTGGGGGAAAGAGGAAGGGAATTGTGTGGACTCGGGAGGATCCTAGATAACTCCCTAATGGTTGTATTTGGGGATGAGGTTGTGGTTGCGGCTGTGGATGATGTTGCAGTTGATGTTGATGTTGCGGCTATAGATGGTGTTGTGGTTGCGGTTGGGGCTACGGTTGTGGTTCTCTTTTGGGTACAACGATGCTAGATGAGAGCATGCACAAATCCACAATCTCATTTGGTGTCGGTGGTGGTGACACTAAGGGGAAAGAAGCCATCATGGTGGTATTGGAAAACAACCCAAGTCCCACATTCAACTATGGGGAGGCTGGTATGTTATCAACCATGGTGTTGAATGTAGGGATAACATTGGCGGGTGTGGTTGGCCCTTGCGGATCAATTGTGCTGATCATAGGGATAACATTGGAGGGTGTCATTAGCCCTTGCAGATCATGATAAGTCAGTTGGTCAACCGTCATGATTTTCCCTTTGTGAAGGAACATCATGAGATGGAAAACAGTTGATGCTATGACTCTCATGGAATACATATAACTTCTCCCAAGGAGAAGGTTATAGTCTAGTTGAGCATTGACAACCTCTATGTCAATAAGTACTATTTTCCTGGCTAATGTGATGGGGACGTGGGGGAGGATTCCTTGTGATTTAGTGGGATGCCCAACATAATCCTGCAGAGTTGTAGAGGATGGTTGCATAATTGGGGATCCAAGCTTCTGCCAGACTAGGGTAGACATAATGTACATGGATTCCCCCTCATCCACTATGCACTGGTGCATGACCAAATTACGAATAGACACTGGTATTTGGAAGGCAATGGTTGATGGCATCCGCGGTTCTCCATTCTTTGTGTCGAATGTGATCAATTTGGAGTTAGAGGGATCTACAGCAACAAGGGCGTCTAGTAAGGCTTTTCGTTGTGTTGGGAAAGTTTTGAGTACCTCAAGAGCGGACATGGTGGTAGGTGTTTGGGCCAAATCATCCACAATGTTGTAGCTTACAACAGCTCTAGCCGTGATGTTGTTGGTCGGGGGAAAAGGGAAATGGGGTAGCTGAAGAGGTGCATTGGCTATTTTAGACGTAGATGTCATTGACATGTCAGTGGGTTCAGTATTGGTACCATATTGATTTCGTTCGGTTTGTAAATTGACCTCTTCATTTGTCATAGATAGCAAGTGGTGAACACCTGTTTCCATTGTCGGATGTGCCCCTAGGGAATTGGGATTGGGATGGGGGGTGGGTGTAGTTACTACCAGTCCTTGGACTGGCAATGGGTTTTGGAGGACCATGGGTGGGGGCCCTGGTGGTGCCGGGTTGGGTTGAGCTTGGGCTACTGTATTGGTGGCATGTTGAACCTCATTGTGAATGTCTTGCTTGGCATGACCCATGAAGGGGCATTCATGTGTGTAGTTCCTGTAGACCTCACACAACTTGCATGGCTGGTTTGTGTGCAATGGAGCGTTGCATCTAGGTGTGTTTGGTTGCTGAGGATTTTGGGCTGGCCGATTTTCCCCGGCATTGTTGGGAGGGTTTGGTTGTTGACCACCTCCCTATAGTTGATTGTTTCCTTGGTTCTAGGATTGGTTATTTTTGGCTTTCCCTTTTTGGTTATTGGGGGCTGGCTGGTTAGGATGGTTTTGTTGTGTGAACACCTTTCCTAAAGGTGATGACCAAGTGGGGGAGGGGGATTGAATGGCTTGCACCAGCGGTGCATAGCAGACTTGGGTGGGTGCAGGTGCCACAAATGTGGGAATTTGTCCCGTGTATTGTTTTTTCGGCCATGCTAATGCCTGGTCCTACTGCGGTGGTGCAGGTTGTGCATAAGAAGTTGTGGCTCTGGACTGGGACATCATTCTTACATAGTCTGGAGTTTGGTTTTGGTAGGAAACACTAGGGGTGTTGCTTGGTTTTGGTGGTATTGTAGATGGTGTCGGACGGTGCTATGGATGGTGGGAGATAGAACCTATGATGCCATCTATGGCATGGGATGCCCCTGCTACATCTTGATAGGAGGTGGCTACACAGGGAGCATCTGTAATGTCAGTGTAAAGGTATCTAGACTGTGCATAGATCAAATCAAACTGCTTGGCTTTCAAGATGGCCTCCTCTTTGGATTGGGGATGTTCAGATGCGACGTCCTTTTCTATAGGTGATAACAAATTTCTTAGGAACAAATATAGGAATATCCTCTCATCAAGTTGAATCTTGCACAAACTACGACGTCACTGCTGTTAACAAATTCTAACTAGCAGAGTGTCGAAGGAAGCATGGTAAAGAGAAATGATGGTTGCTTGAACTTTAGTTAAATATAATAGTGTGAATGTATGATAAAAGGGCGTATAAACAATGAAATCATCACATGATCCAATGGTATAGAACGAGGAGGTGAAGATCGATGGCTTATAATAGATCCGCTCTGTGAAGATGAATGGAAGATAAGGGCATGCGGAGATAGTTAACAGGATGCAAAGATCGATGGTCATGAAACTGGGTCGGGAAAATCTACGGTTGGTAAAAAGTCTGCTCCATAAAGTTGCATGTTGTTAAAAACAAAAAGGCCCAGTGGAATGTGTATGTGTAAGTTAATCCGATGGCTTGAAAATAAAGTGAAAATTCATCAATGGTCATCATCAGATCTGGAGGATAGAGTTGCACGACGGTTGGAGTAGAAAAGCGGTAGCGGAATTGAAACCGTGGTGCACGTGGCAGATTGTGGTACATTCTGCGGAGACAAATGGTTTGAGGAAAACCACTAAAGGGAGTCTCCGGAATGGACTTCTATATAAATTGAAGTTGACTTATTTGAAGAATTGTTTTTTTTATTATACATGCCGGGACGAATAAAAAGAACCTCCCACCACCCTTTCACAGTCAACTTCGGCTATATGCAATTACAGTCGCAGGTAAGTCTCAAATACTTGAGCTTTATTCACAGAATTTCCGTCATTTCTATGTTATGGATAAAGATAAAGGGTTAGAAGGGTTTAACTAAATTCTGGATGAAAGAGAAGAATTCCTGGTTGATAGAGATAGAGGAGTATATGATCCATTTCTGTCTATGGAAAATGTGTTGGTTATTAAAGAGAGATTGTGGTGATATAATTCACAGGGAAATGACATTTTAAATGCATGTAAGTCGTTTCTGTATCATTTTTCCATTGAACAAACCCTACACTTTCCTGAATTCACCGAGTGTTGTGCAGTTAATTATTCGTTTTCTGAGAGAGTTATTGTAAGCCGTTCTATGTCCAGGATATTATGTAGAATTGATACAAAAGCTATCCGTGAAATCCTGAATTTGCTCGATAATTACCCTGATAGTCGTGAGTCTGTAAATGAGTCTGTTTTGGCTGAAGTGTACAGAAGTTGTAAAACTGAAGTTCGATGTAAATTCTTGTCTAGCATTCTTAATGAAGGTCAGTCATTGGAAGGTCTCTTTTTGCCATATCATATTCAAATCTTCAAGGAGGAAGTTCAATTGGTTGTGTCTTTGGTCTGTCAGGTTTTAGGTCTATATGATGACTGTCATGTTAGTGAAGTCGTCTTGGGTTTCTTATTAAAAATGAGTTCAATTAGTCTTGGGTCTAAGTCCCAGCCGGTCCATGTTTTCAGTTTGGATGAATATCTAGCTGAGGCTATCCATATCCAATTGGTCAAGTTCTCAAAAGTCAGATTTTTCAAGTATCAATCATATTTGCTAAACATGTTATTATGTTTGAATGTAACTGAATTGTAGTTCTTGAGTACTATATTCTCTTCAGATTTTCCTAAGCAAATCAATATGTTCGAATTTGTAAATTCCATTATGTCAGAAATATATAAGCTGTTGTTTGATGAAGTATTACCCAGAGTGTTGGAAGAAATGAAGAGTATGATGCAATCTTCACCTGAGGATAGGATTTCAGATTGGTTCTTGTATAAAGACTTTACATTTTTGAGAGTATATGGTTTCATTGGAGAGCCTTACAGGCTTCCTGCTTTCCTTACCCCTAGGATATTTGCATTGGAATACATGAGACAGAGATTACATGCAGAAGAGGAACATTTTGGGGGTTTCAAAAAATCTTCCAATATCAAGTTCCCTCTTAAAGTTGGTTCCTTTATTTTTAAAAACAAGGATTCCCTGGTGTTTGTAGAGAAATTAATGGAAAGCATGGATTTTCAAAGGGAACAAAGGGTCAATTATGATCCTTATCATATAACACATATTTCACTAAAATTGGAAACATTTTATTCTAAGCACATCACAAAATTGAGCGTTTTTAGTTATTTTGGAATTCTAGATCCACGATTTAATTCCAAATTTGATGAAATATGTGTTATATAATTTCTCTAAGAAAACAAGCAAATAAAAATAATCCATTTGACCACCAAGTTGTTGAGGGTTTGGAGGAGGTAGCCAATTTGTTTTACTTTGTGGAAATTCCAGGATCCGATGAGAATACAAGCAGTGGATCGGTTGCAGTGTCTCAAATCCCAGATAGTTCTAATATTTTGATTAAAAGAAGTTTTTCTAAGATTGAAAGTATGGAAATAGATGAAGACAGTTCACATAAGAAGACCAAAATGTCTCAAGATGATAAAATTTCAAGCGAAGTAGTTTTGGATGAATTGAAAAGAGTTGCTTTAATTCCTAAAAAATCTGTACATATGAATCAATTTTCCTTTGAAAGTGCAGATAATGCAGAATCAGGTCCAGTTTTTAAATCTAAAGCAGAATTCATGACTAGCTATGTGGAAAAGCAAAGACAGTCCCTAGAAGAAATCAGAAATCTACTCCCACAAGTGAGAAGTATGAATAATCCAAAGACTTCCTTGATTTGTACCCAGGACGTAGAAAGAAATAGTTTAAAACTAGCTATGGTTAGTGACAAGAAAGTGGCCAAAATGGTAGTGAGATTAGACAAAATCAGTGTACCCGATAAAATACAGTTGCATAAACAAACGGGAGATATTATTTATTCAGATTTATTGCATGCTATGGTAAAAATTAACAAGTTGCAAGTTTTGGTTGACAAATTAGAGGTCCAATTAAAACACAAGAAGGTTGAGAACAAGGCTAATTCTATTCAAATAAAGAAATTGCAAGCAGATATCATAAGCTCAGGGGATGAGACAGGGAACACCTAGGCCATTAGAAGACTTTTAGAAGAAAAAGATAATGCCCTCCAGGTACTAAAGAAGAGGTTGAAAATCCTGATTTCAGAACATGTTCAATCATCAGAACTATTAGCATTGTAGGAGGAGAAGGATAAGATTGATCAGGAGATGATGGAGTACAAAGGCAAGACTGTGAAATTAGAAGAAGAAAAGAACAAATGGGAAACGAAACGAAATGAGTTAATAGCACAAATTTCACTGTTGAAGAAAGACCAAAATGATGAAAAAGAGATTATGGAAGAACTGATGAGCCAGACTCCTACTGGTGAAGATTTGACTATTGTAAATACTGAAAAGCCTTTAAATGATTTTTCTGCTCATGATTTAATAGCGCCCATGTCCCAGGTCAATTTGAAGGATGTAGAGATAAGGGAGTTAAAAGAAGAAATTCAAAAAATCAAATCTGAGCTGACCAAATTGGCTGAAAACAAGAATACAATATTACAAAATAAAGGTAAATTACAAAAGAAGCCTAATGAACTAAAAGAAAGAAATATAGGAAAGGGTCCTCTCCAGGGAGCTAAACACATAATTCGGGATACATTATCTGTGGAAATTACTAAGTTCAGGCATTATTTGAATTTGATTGATGATCAAAGTACATTATTTAATCTAGCCAATCAAAGATTGAAACTAGCAAATGAGACCATGGAGAGGAAGCCCCTAAGCACAGCTCAAAATGCATTGAATTTCTTAAATTCATTAACCTATCAAAAATTACAAGATATAGGAATCAAAGACAGAGTGGCAATGGTACTGTGGAAAAAAGGGTTTATTCATAAACATCATCTTATGAAGACAGTACAAGATAAGGCTGATGAGATGACCTCGCATATTAATGATTTCAGACATGCTTTTAAAGAATTGTTTGAAGATGGCCTTCCTTCTTTCTGGGACAAAGAAGGGCGACTTTTTTCTCAAGAACATTATCATATCCTACTAGTGCAAAGCCGTATGGATTACTCTAAATTTGATGATTTGGTAAAGGGACTGACGGGAAAGGTCATCATGGATAAGTTAACATAAGACTTTGAGATATTGCAGAAATTTCTAATCATTAGAGGAGGGTTGCCTACTATGTCTTATGAAGCCTATATGGAGTTGGAAGTATATATCCGGGAAATGATTGAGTATGATATCCCAAGCGCGGAACAATGGAGAGCTGTGGAAAGATTTGGAAAAACAAAGTATATTCTTCATCCATGAAAAGAGGTGTTGCGCGCTATGGATCTGCTTGTTCAGGCCTTGTTGTTACCGAGTTGATTTTAATTAAATGATCTATCAGGATCAAAGCAAGTAGTTTATTCCTAGTTATTAGGGATATAGTTACAAAGACTTTGATTAAGCATATTATTCAGTTATTAATTCTTCTTGGGAGAAGAAATCATTTATGTATATATTTGCATTTACTTTATGTAATGGGGGTTGGAACCCATTTGTTGATAAATGTTTTTTGAAGACATATAATTTTTGAAATAACAAAGTTGAATGCGTGTCAGTTATCAGAGATTCTTGTGCTATTTACATTACAGTCTGTATTTTATTTCCTTTGTGATCGTTTTTCCAATGTTACATTCCATTTTGTTTTCCTCGTATCTGAAGCGTACTATTGAATGGTTGGAATTCATACTTGTTATGCTCTGACTATTGTTTCAGATATTTTATAAATGTTTCTGCTAAAGTTAATATGGAACTCATCTTCTGATGCTCTGTATTGATGGATTGTTCATTATTTCTTCCTTTCCACCTGAACTAAATGAATGACTATGATTAAGTGGTTACCTTGCCTTTGATAAAATCTCATGCATGCGATTTTGTTATACCTTTATGTATATGTGAATCCATTTCCCAGTGATTATGTGTGTTGTTTCAACCGTCTATATAATTTTCGAGTATTGATTTCATATCTGGCCTTGTTAAATTTATATTTTGAGAGATCCCTCTCTGGAAAGGAAAGCCAGGTTCTTTTTGAAGTGGTTTTTGCTGTTAACTTTGGAATTTAGCTTGGCAACCTGGGTACATTCTGAGTGTTAACAAATTGGCGCCGTTGCCGAGGAATGAAAGTGCAAATCAACCCTGGGAAGAACGACAGAGTTTGAAGACCAAGAAAATATTTCTGTGGGCAAACATGATTTTTTGTCACTAGAGAAGGTTGTATCTTTTCCCTGGTGATTCCATTGTGAAATTTTTCAATTTTTTTTAAAAAAGGGAGTCATTCTGGCTTTGAGGAGACACACGCGAGGTAATTATGATACTGAAATTTTAAAGAGTTCGGAATATCCAGAAAGGTTATTTAAGAAAAAGGATAAAAAAAATAGATTTTTCTTTGTTTGGTGCATCATCTTCTCAAGATTCTCCTAATATTTTTGATCTGGAATGGGAAGTTAATGTTGGAAGGAGTGTGTTGAAAACTAATTTTGAGTCTGATCTTAAAAATACTGAATTTAATTATCGTAGGTTAGAATCTTATTTTCTAGATTCCCTTTGGACATATTTACAACACTCTGCGAAAGTTGAAACACTTGCTATTCAAAAGACTCAAAAGTATTCAGTTCCTTTGAACCCATCTAGACCAATGGTAGCCATATTTGCTCCCTTGTGTTTGCCTGCTTTATTACATGACCTTCCTCAAAATTATTCCCAAATAATTTCCTTATTTGATGGAGAAGGTGACATAACCACAAAACAACATGTGGCTAGGTTTGAAGATTTTGTTGACTTGGAAGAAGTTGATGATGCATATGTTAAAATGCAGTTATTTACTCAAAGTTTATCAGGTGAGGCAAAGAAATGGTTTAAAGACTTGCCAGATGGATCTATATTGAATTTTCAAGCTTTCCAGAATGCATTCCTAGACAAGTGGGATGACAAACAGAACCCTTTGCAACTCTTGTCTCAGTATAATAGTCTAAAAAAGGGGGGTTTTGAATCTATTCATGAATTTTCAAGCAGGTTTATGAGGGTTTATAATTCAATTCTAGAAGACATCAAACCTTCTACAGCTGCTGCTAAACTGCATTATGCTGGAGCCTTTGATAATGACTTTGCATTTTCATTGAGAGAAAGAAAATCAGCAAGTCTTGCTGCAATGTTTACAGATGCTTTAGAAGTGGAAGGGAATATGATGGCAAGTGGAAAAATGAAACACAGAGATATTGATAGGAGGAAAAAGGAAGAAAATTTTCCCTCTACTTCTTCTTCTACCATTGATATCAAATTTGAAATGATGTTGAAGACGATGAAGAAGTTGATGGACATATTGACTATGGATAATAGGGTGTTCAACAGAGAACAAGTCGATCCTCAAATCAGGAATCCTAATTTTAGGAGACCAAATCCTCAAATTCTTCCACAAAATAGGCAGAGATATGTGAGAAACCCAAGAAATCAGGAAGAACAGCAAATTCGACCACCATTTCCTGAGAATTATGTTGCTGATGAAGAAGACCCTACTGAAAATGAAATTCATTTTTTTGGAGAATTAGATTTAGAGATATATCTTACTAAAGAAGAACATAATATGTTTGCACAGGAAGATGGAAATGAAGAATTTGAAAGGGAGATAGAACAGTATCAAAGAGGTTACCTGCATTCCATGGATGATGTACAGAGGAAGATCAGATTGAGAAACAGAGAAGTTTTTATAAATAAAGGGAAGGAAAATCCAAATCGATCTTCCACTAGTTCTCTAAATATAGAAAGGGGAAAAGAAATGCAAAAAGATTTTGTTGTAAATAAAGAAGTTGAGAATGAGATACAAAGAAACAAAGGAATGAAGCAAGTAACCCCAATTGATGTAGAAAGAGTTGGTTCTAGTTTTAATTTGTAAAATGAGCATTCAAAGTTAAAAAATATGTTCCATTTAATGAGTTGTTGAGAAAAAATGAATATAGAAATACCATAACAAAAATGGTCAAAGGTCAAGGAGAATTACAATCTGATATTTTGGAATTAAATGATGATAATCCTACTATTTCATTTGGGTCGAAAGTTGAAAATTTAGAAAATGAAGGAGTCCCTCCTTTTTATTTGAGTTTGAATGTGCATGATATGGTGGTCCATAATGCTATGCTAGATTCGGGTGCATCACATAATTTAATTCCAAAGGGAGTATTTGAAATTTTGGTATTGGAAATGACAAGACCCTATAAAGATTTGTATTCTTTTGATTCTAGAAGAGTAAAATGTCTTGGTTTGATTAAAGATATGATAGAAACTCTGAATAAATTACCATCTAAGACCATAGTAATGGATGTAGTAGTAGCAGATATCCCACCCAAGTTTGGAGTAATGTTGTCAAGATCTTGGACTTCAAAGTTGAAGGGTCGTTTACAAATGGATATGTCATATGCTACTATTCCTGTTCAAGATGGAAGTAAGAGGTTGTATAGTGAAAAAAGAACTCCTTATGTAGTGAGCAGTCAAGATAAGCCTAAAATTCGTCATATATATGCTATTGATATTGATTTAGGGTCTTCCATTTTATTTAATGATACTATCCCATATGATTTGGAAGCTACAATGCAGAATAAGCCCGAAGAAAATAAAAAAGAAATGATCGAACAAGATGCTTTGGAGGAAAACCAAAAAAGAGAAAGTTTGTGGACTATGTACTTTGATGGATCTGTGGCAAAAATAGGTGCTATAGATGGTGTGTATATAATTTCTCCTATCATGGATTTTAAAGATTTATCCTATAAATTAACATTTGAATGCATGAATAATGTAGCCGAATATGAATCTTTATTACTGGGGTTACATGCTTTGAAAGATTTGGGAGAACAGAGGATAAAGGTTTTAGGAGATTCAGAATTGGTGATAAACCAAGTGAATGATAGTTATCAAACCAGTCATCCCTGGATGAGGTCTTATAGGAACGCAGTATGGGATATGATTGGCAACTTTTTTATAGACCATACAATCTAGGTGGTTTCCAGACATGAAAATACTGTGGCAGATTCTTTGGCAGTAGCTGCTGGAAAATTTAAAACCCCTATTGCTGGTCAGAAAGAATATCAGGTGGACATTGTGAAAAGACCATCTATTCCCGATAATTCTAAATATTGGCAGGTATTTGAAGATGACATGCAGATCAGAAGGTTCTTAGAACTATCAAGAGAATTTGTAAATACTCATATTGACACCGAAAATGACAATGTTGAGAGCATTCAAGATGATGAAGAACCTGAAAAAGAAAAGGATGGCGCTGAAAAATTAAAGGGAACCTTAGGAGGAAAAGATATTATTCAATTAAAAAATAATTTTATACCAAGAGGTTTGATTCCTTTGGAAAAACTTTTTGATCAGAATGATGTTGCTAAGAATCCTAAAGTGAAGAATGTTGAGAATGCTATTGAAGATAGAAATATTGGTACTGAGGAGAATCCTAAGATTATAAAATTATCCAAAAATTTGCCTGTAAAAGAAAAAGAAGAATATGTGAATTTAATGAAGAAGTATACAGATGTATTTGCTTGGAGTTATGAAGATCTTAAGGAGTATTATACATATATAATACAACATAATATCCCTATAAAACTGTTATAGCGTATTTCACCACACTAGGTGAATCACACATTGTATGGCCTTCCCCTGTCCCGCTGTAGACTCATTAGCCCCTATGGACCATTTGTTGTCTTTTGATGTATCATTGACCATCCCTAAAAACATTAGAAAAATGATATACGCGGTCTTTTCCCCGATAACCGTGTACATACGCGGATATTCCCTCTATAGTCACGTACATCGGGATGTGTACATAATCCAAAACTGTTGGAGTATTCCTTGACTTGGATTCGACTCATATGACTCCTGGCCTTCCATATGCCGTGAG
>LPNX010269843.1:175466-258744 GCA_001517045.1 Pseudotsuga menziesii | reverse complement strand
AGTTCATTGTAAGTTAATTCTCCAAGATCACTAAACGACAACAACTAGGTGTCTGTCCAGGGAGTGTGTGAAATCCTTGGTATAACCAGCGTTCTCAGGAAACTCCTCTCAAAAGGGAGTCAAGCACTAGGCAGTGTGAGCGGTTGTTGATTGGGATAACCCTTGGTCGAGAACTGTGTAGCACCGGCGATATAGCCAGGATTGTATTCGTATCTGGGGGCTCTTTCGGGAGTTTCGGGATTTCCTACCCTGCCCATACGGTCAATCCCGCCTGCGACTGTCCGCCTGAGCGTTGATTGTAATGCGGTGACCTTAGTGACCTTACCTAGGATATCGAGGGGGTACGTGTAGAGGTTATTCTGCATGTGTCCCGACCAGGTTGGGGTTGGACAGCACAGTCGCTTTACGCGTTGAAGCTGAGGGCCACAATAATTGGTTTCGAACCTCTGCTTGTGGTGACAAGGGCTGCCTCTCCTAGGTGAGACATACTGGCCACATTCGGGAGCTCACTTATCCAGCCCTTGTTTGCTTGCTATTGGATTTAGATTTTATAGTGATTGCTCTGTGCACGCTAGTTGGCCTAGGGTTGACATAAATAGAGAGTCTTTGCTTTTTTTGTTGATTCATTGTGGAGTCGGGTGCGGTTCCGCGCCGTTCTCGTCGGTTAGCAGGACTTTCGCCTTCCACTTCTCCTCCTCCTTTTGGAGAGGGGTCTAGATGGTCCAGGCGGACTGTGTCACACATTGATTCACACACCATGGAGGATCATTCAGAGACTATTCCTTACCCACCTCCTCCTATTCGTATTGACGATGGGGAATTTACTCTTACATACGATCCCTCACCTGACCTAGCTGAGATTAGTCCCGTTATTTCCCAGATAGGATCTTTACATGATAGACCTACTCATACTAGGCCAGATTCCCTATTGACCCGATACCGGTATGGAATGCCGGATGATGCCGAGACTCACTTTGACCCTCCTAGCACCAGCTATGATAGTTATGTTACGACTAGTTTTCCTATGCACGATTTGACATTTCATGTTGAATCCGACTTTGACACTAACACTATACTTGGGGGCATTCCCATGCCTTACCTTGCGGAGAGGTTTGGGAGTACTAGTCACATTGCACCTTCCATCCCAGCGGTGGAAGCTACATCTTATATACCTTCTAGGTCTAGAGTTAGTGATCCCATAGCGATACCAGGTTCTAGACGAGTGACGATAGGCACTAGCACATATCTTCTTACCGAGATTCCTTCGTCCTCGCTTTCGAGTTCTTCAAATGCAAACCCTCCACCTTACTCTCGTGGTCCTTCGAGTTGGCACGTAGCTACGAGTCAGATCCGTAATGTGATTACTAGACCTATTGTGTCTCAAGCCTACATACCACCCGTAGTTTCGGGAGGTTATGTTCATGTTTCTAGAGGTTAGGTTGCTACTTCCTCGACATATATACCTACTTCTGGTATGTATATTCCTACTTCCGGAATGTATATTCCTACCTATGGAGTGTCTCATGGGGCATCGCAAGCGGTGACCTATGGACCCTACTATGGGGTGCAGTATGGACAGGTCTCTTCACCTTACGGAGGCGGGTATTCACAACCTGCTTACTCTCCTAACTATGGATTTGTAGCTCCTACTAGTCAAGGTCCACCTCATTATGCGACTTCCACGCCACCCTATACGGGTCATACAGGAGGAGGTCACTATGGCCAAGGTCATGGTGGTAATCAATCCTATATGAACCAGGGAGCGGTCCCTAAACCTCATCATGCTAAGATCCCTTTCCTCACGACACTCAATTTACCTGACTTATCGAGACTTACGAACGATCCTATGGCTCATGACCCGGTTTGGCCGGCTGTCCCTACCAAGCTTCCTTCGGACATACCTAAGTTCAAAGGCAAACCAGGAGAGGATCCGAGTGAACACGTTACGACATTCCACCTATGGTGCTTTTCCATTTCATTGCATCAGGACTCAGTCCGTTTGAGACTATTTCAACGCACCCTTATAGGGCCTGCGGCGAAATGGTATATAGAGTTACCTAGGGGTGCCTTTACTTTGTTCGACGACCTTGCGATGACTTTCCTTAATCACTTCCAGCTACTGGTACGATATGATGTTGGTACTAAACTCTTGTTGACATTTCGGCAAGATAAAGTCACCCATATTTCTGATCATATTCAGGAGTGGCGTAGACGGAAGAGATTAATCAAAGCCTTTATACCGCCGGAATTCCTCCTTGAGTGGTTCCTCAAATCTTTATTGCCATATATCGCGAAGGATGTTTCCACATCTGGAGTGCAGAATGAGGAACAAGCCATCTTTAGGGTGCAGGAACTAGACTTGATCTATGCTCAGTTTGGTTTGTTATATGAGATTATACCTAATGCCCCTTATTCTAGTTTCGATCCCAAGGTCAAACCTGGACCACATGCCGATGGCATTGTGGGTAGTGCAAGTAAGAAACCTGCAAGTTCGGTTGTGAAACAAGTTTCTCAATTGCCAATCAACCAATCTACCTCGGGACAAGATACGGCTTCGTCTCAGCCCGCCCAAATGGCGAATGTACTTGCTGTGCAATCGTGCGACCAGAAGGATAACCAGCAACCCGGACGGAATAGAAAAAAGGGTAAAAACAATAATAAGAAGGGTGGGAATAAAAATGAGAATGCCAACAATAATGACAAGAAGAATAAAAATGCTGGGGGGGACAAGCATAATAAGCGTAAGGTTAAGTTTCCTTGCAAGCTTTGTAAGGACGATCACCTCACTTACTTGTGCCCTAGGATGGATGAAGCTTCGAAGTTCATAGCACAGGGCCCAGCTGTGTTAACGAACCCTTTACCGCATAACCAAAATATGAACTCGAAGTCCCATGATCAATCTAGTGATGAAGATCCACTTGAAACTAGTGGTCGTGGGTGCATTAATATGGTCTGTGCCGTGAAAGTTGTGACGCGTGCGAAAGATTATTCTTCGTCACAACCCAACCCAAGCAAAGAACTTGATCCACCAGGAACCCCTTTGCGTATTGAGAAACCTGTGGATAAGCCTAAAGCTGCACCTCGCATTCCTAAGGGGTTACTTAAGTGTTCGAGGCATAATCCAAATGCCCGAGCCGCCCAGAACTATTCAGTTGTCGAGGACTTGGGTCATACTCCTTGTGTGATGTCTGCATTGGAAGTTCTTCAGAGTTGTCCGTTGCAAAGGAAGGATTTTCTTTCCGCTCTTGGTGTGAATGGTGATGATTCTTCCTCAGTGATCAAATTTGAAACCGCAGGACATCAGCCTCGCTTGCCCTACTATGTGTCCCTTTTGGTGCATGTAGAATGTCTTAATATGATCGTCAAGTGTACTGTGATTGACGAGGGCACTGCTGCTTCTGTGATGTCTTTGTCTTGTTGGAAGGGTCTTGGTTCTCCTGAGTTGTCAAAGTCTACGACCATGTTAACTGCTTTTGATGGGAGATCGTTTAGGCCGCATGGGATCCTTCCTTCTCTTAAATTCCGTTTGGGAGGGAAGACTGTTGCGATAGAGGTCGAGGTGGTTGATGCGCCCCTTGACTACAATCTCTTACTGGGAAGGAATTGGATGTATAGTATGCAAGCCGTTGCGTCTTCCGTATTTCGCGTTGTATGCTTTCCTCATAATGGGAAGATTGTGATGATTGATCGGATGTCATTCAAGAATCCGTCTATTAGTGCATCTTAGGAAGCTTCGGTTCCGAAATTTGAACATTCCCAGCCGGCAACTGGGAGTGTTGGTGTAGGTATGTATCCTTCCCTCATGGGAACCTTTAGTTGTCCTGCACCCGTCCTCATGATAGGAGCTAGTTTCGATGGTGCTTCCATGTCTACAAGATCGGTGCCTTTTCAAACAAATCATATGGAATATCCTTGGATTCTTCCATCACCGAGTCCTTCGAGTGAGGCCATTGAGACGAGTGTGCCGTTGCCTATAGCCATGATAGCTTACCAAGCTAATCTTCAATCTACTGCAGAGCCTCGTTCTTCTTCTTCACGGACAGAGGAAGAAGACCCCTATGTGCTTCCTGCATGGGCAGTATAGTCTTCTCATGCCCACAATTTCCTTGATACGGTTTTCCCTTCAGATGAAGCGATCATCGCGGCTATGTCGGGAGTTGAGCCACCATGGGAGGAACTCCATCATAGATCATATTTCCTTCCAGAGCTTGACCTTTTGGAGCATGAGGATTACAGGGATATTCTTAGACAGAAAGTTGGTAGGCCCATGATTCCATTAAGCTCTCCTGTTCAGATGGCTGATGGAAACATGACAAACATATCGTCAACTATGCCTATCAACATTTCTCGCAACCCTGGTACGGTTGAGAATGTGTACATTGGGGCGGATTGTTCCCAGGATGAGATTCGTGAGTATACCGAGCTGTTCAAGGAATTCCATGATGTTTTTGCTTGGTCTTACGATGAGATGCCAGGGATTGAACCTCAGATTGTCGAACACGAAATTAATACTTACCCCAATGCGAAGCCTGTTCGACATTGTTTACGCACGGTAAATCCTAGGAGAACACCCACCATAAAGGCAGAGATAGAGAAACTATTGTAAGCTGGTTTCATCTATCCCATTCCCTTGACGGAGTGGGTTTCAAACCCTGTTCCGGTGGATAAGAAGCAAGGAGTGATCCGTATATGCACTAATTTCTGTGATTTAAATCGTGCATGTCCTAAGGATAACTTCCCCACACCATTTATAGATCATATTTTGGATGAGTGTGCGGGTAGCGAGGTGTTCTCCTTTATGGACGGTTTTTCCGGATATAATTAGATTCAAATTAAACCTGAGGACCAACATAAGACCGCATTTATTTGTCCTTGGGGAACATTTCCGTATCGGAAAATGCCTTTCGGCCTTAAAAACACCGGAGCTACCTTTTAGCGGGCGATGACCTTGATTTTCCATGATCTCAAGTCCATTATCGAAGTATTTTTGGATGAACTCACTATTCATTCTCGTCTGAGGATGCATCATTCTTATCACTTGAGATTGGTGTTCGAAAGATGCCGGCATTATGCTATTAGATTAAACCCTCATAAGTGCATCTTTTGTGTGAAATCAGGTCATCTGTTAGGATTTATCATTTCGAAAGAGGGTATAAGAGACGACCCCTTGAAAGTGGAGGCAATACTTCAGTTGTCTCCCCCATGAAATATTCGTCATCTTCAGTGTTTGCAAGGCATGGCAAACTTCCTATGAAGATTTGTTGTCAATTTTGCCAATTTGACTAGAGGTTTCATGCGTCTCCTGAAGAAGGATACTCCCTTTGAATGGGATGAGCGAGCCCAGGAGTCCTTCGATGCACTTAAGAGAGCCCTAGCATCGGCCCCGGTGATTAGTCCTCCGGATTATAGCCGTGATTTCCTATTATATGTGGCCGCGTCCTTAGAGACGATTGGGATGGTTTTGGTTCAAGAGGATGAGGAGCTCCAGGAGCATGTCATATATTATTTGAGCCGAAACCTTATTGACGCAGAGATTCGGTATTCTCATGTAGAGAAGCTTTCCTTAGCCACCGTCCATGCGGTGCAGCATTTGATACATTATATTCTCCTTCGCCAAACTTTGGTTGTTGCCCATGTCAATCCATTTCAGTTCATCCTCACACGTAGGATGATTGGGGGAAAATATAATAAATGGATTGTCATTTTTCAAGAGTTTGATCTCGAGCTTGTTTCGGCAAAATCGAAGAAATCTTTAATCTTTGCAGAGCTCATATCAGATTTTTCGAGCGAGGTTGAGGAGTCGGCATGTGAAGATATGTTCGTTGATGAACACATTTTATTGATCTCAACGGCTGACCCATGGTACGGTGATATCATAGTATATTTGCAAACGCAGAGGACCCCTACTCACCTCTCGCGAGATGAGCGACATCGATTACTTCACGTTTCCAAGAACTACCTCATAGTGGAAAATACTTTGTACCACCGTGGAGTAGATTCCCTTTTACGACGTTGTTTAACTCACGATGAGGCTGAGGTAGTGCTTAATGATTGCCATGGAGGGGCGTGTGGTGGTCATTTATCTAGGCTTGCTACAGCCCAAAATATTTTGAGAGCAGGATATTCCTGGCCGTCGATCTTCAAGGATTGTATTGAAGCGGTCAAGAGGTGCCACCCTTGGTAGGTGTTCACACATAACATGCGCTCGAAGCCTACCCCATTACACCCTATTATCACCGCCGGTCCCTTCACCAAGTGGGGGCTAGATTTTATGGATTGCAACCCAGCTTTGGCTGGGGGGCACCATCATATCATTGTGGCTGTCAATTACTTCATGAAATGGGCTGAGGCAATGCCTACAGTAAAATACGACGGTGAGAGAGCCGCCCACTTCGTATTCAACCAAATCACCTCTAGTTTCGGGATTCTGAGAGAGATTGTCACTGACCATGGCTCGCACTTTCAGAATCATATGATGGAAGAGTTGGCCTCCAAGTTAGGATATAAGCAAGAGCACTCCTCTTCTTACTATCCTCAAGCGAATGGATAGGTTGAAGCTATGAATAAATCACTTAAGTCCATTCTCCAACGAACCATCGCACAAAGCAAGATGAATTGGCATATTATGTTGTACCCTACTTTGTGGGCATATCGAACCGCGGTAAAGACTGCCACTGGTTTTTCTCCATATCAGCTTGTTCATGGAGTGGAGTCAATTTTTCCAGTTGAATGCGAGATTCCTTCATTGAAGTTAGCCGTAGAACTCTTACCAAACACTTCACCTTTGGAGGAGCGTTTGGTTCACCTTGAGCAACTCGATGAGCAGCGTAGAGATGCCTTGGTGACTCTAGAGGTTAATAAGCGTCGCGTGAAGGCCCAATACGATAAGTCTATCCATCCAAGAGTGTTTAGTGAGGGAGACTTGGTCATTTTGTGGGATCAATCGAAAGAACCCTTAGGGGCAGGGAAGTTCAATCCTATGTGGCGTGGTCCTTACGTGGTCAAGCGTGTATTAGAGAAGGGTACCTACGAGTTAGTTGATTACGAAGGGACAGCCTTGGAGGAGCCTAGAAATGGGCTCTATCTTAAAAAATACTATGCATGATCTTTAGCCAAGGTTGTTTGTTGTATATTATTGTACAGCTTTTTTGCATAGTTAGGTCTTGTTTATCATGATTGGGTTTGTGATTAGTTTCCATTTCTTGTGGCAGATGTCAATGGAATATTCCACCTACATAGGATTCGCGGATGGTGCAAGCCGTCACACTCAACACTCAGCCTCAGCTACTTGGGTGATTTTTAATCCTATGGGTCATGTACTATCTTCAATAGGTGTATGTATGCGGCCATCTTCCAACAATGTTGTTGAATATAGTGCCGTTATCGAGCTTCTACGGGATGCCATTTCGCATGGTGTTCTCTCTCTTGAGGTACGTCTTGATTCATAGTTAGTAGTGTCACAACTAAATGGTTTGTACCATTTTAGAGATCCGACGTTATTGAGGAGATTCTTACGTGTGAGATTGCTAGAACGGCAATTTGAGAACATAACATATATACACATTCCAAGAAATTTTAATCAAATAGCTGACTCATATGCTAACTATGTGTTAGATTGGAATTTGTTTCATTCATTATAAATTAATAATAAACACAATTTTTACACATGTAAATAAATAAACCGATCACCATAAAAAAAATTTATATACATCAAAAATGTGGTAATACATAGTGTCATAATACAAAATTGGGGCTTTGAAAGCCACCATCATATACACGGTAGTACAAAATAGATACACTCCCAGGTGTCTAGTCCTGTAGAGGTGGATGAAGGTTGTGATCATGATATGTCACCACAGTTCTAGATAGCCGCCGGAATAAACGCACCCATGCGCGTGGTACACCAACCACCTGTCTCTGCATAGCCTCAGGCAAGTCCTTGACTTGAGCCATGGGAATCCTGTGAGTCAGTCGCACAAAATTGGTAAGGATGCTTTGGAGCGTTCTCTCCGCATCCACACCGGTGATATCGTCTCGTCTTCCCCTCCGTCTATGATGTGGGAAGCCCTCTGGTCGCCGTGGTCCCACATCTGCACATCAATGGTAGATGTCACTATGTATTGTCACCCAAAAACATGTCTTTTTGATTCCATTAATCAAGAAAACACAAAAAAATTAAATACTTCAAAATTTTTAAAAAGAGTTAAGGTCGAGATTCGTTACCTATGTCTCCATACGCTGATCCTGGTGGTAATGGCATGTCCGGGTCTCCCCGGAAATCTATCCCTGCATAAGGGTAGTCCTCTATGGCAATAATCTGTCATCGCCACCATGGAAAAAAGTTTGCTGGATAAGGGTTGGCCACCCTACCACCCCGTATTCTATGCATCGCGTTTGCCCAACGTCGTTGGGCCGGATCTCGAACCCCGTGGAGAGGAACATCCACTCTAGGGATCAATCCCGGAACACGCTCGAAGAAAAACATGCTCAAGATACTGCTGAACCCGAAGTTCCGTATCCTACCTACCTTGCACTCACTGAGCTGATGTTTCGTGTTGCTCAGTAGGGAAGTGCTCCAATCATAGATGGTTGGTGTCATGCACTCCACCGCATAGAACATCAGTGGCCGAGAGGCCTGATGGAGTGATGCTAAGCCTGCTATCCTGCCCAGCGTCAGTAGTATGGCCTTTAGGCCCAGTACCTGTATAGCGTTGGTAGGGACTTGGCTCCCCACCTTCTCCGTCTCTGGGTAGCAGTACACTGCTACGTACTCATCGATAGTCAACCCATGACCTGGCCCTCCGCGGGCACGAAGGTTCACCATCTCACCTCGCCATGATAGACTTGTGATGAAATAGATATCCTCCACCTCAATGGTGAGGGACATACCGTCTAGCCGGAAGGACTCTGAGTCCGGATCCCAATAGTCTACAAGCATCTCTAGTAGTCCTGGTTTGGCCCTCAAGCCTCCTAGGCACCAAAACTTGTAGAGTCCGCATCTTCTTAGAGGTTCTTGAGCCATTCTGTCAGCCCTTACTGCTTCCTCTACATCACCATGCTCACGTTCTCGCTATTCTAGCACCATCCTGCATGAGAAGTTGACCAAAATGTCCATTAGATTCTTAGAAATCCTTATGCGCGGCGTCATATGCGGTTGTTTTCAAAACAGCCGCGTATGTACGCGGTTTCTGGTCCCTTTTCCGCATATAGCCAGCCCTATATGTGGAAGAAACCTCAATACCCGCGTGGGCCATAGCGCTCATGTAAGTTTGGCCATTAAAAATTCATTTGACCATGAAAAATTATAAAATTTGTATTGAAATGCAAGCTGAGAACATGAGTAAGTACCTAGAAGAATCGGTTGTGAATTCTGCCGGCTGGATCTCCTGGAATTTGCAGTTGAATATCAGAGCTCAAATGGGTAAAAGTTTCAAATGATTTCTATTTTTTACTATTTATAGAAAAATTTTCAAATATTTGAAAATTTTTACCCCCTTTCCTATATTTTTGACCGTCTCTAACCTTTTTGGACCATTTCTGACCTAATTTGTGATGTAGAAGACCGTTTTCAGTGTTGTTTCAGCCTTTGGATTGACCCGTTCGTACTGATCTCAGGTATAACGTCTATACTGGCATATAGGTTAGGCTCACCACTGTTTTCATTTTGCATGACCTTATGACCATGTCACTATATCCTTAGGTACGAACCCACTCTATTATGTCACGGAACCTTCTTGCTGCTATAGAAGTGGCATGATATGAGTGGTAGAGACTCACCTTACATGGGTACCCTAGTTAGTGCCTTATTTGCATTTGGTGCCCATGCCGATGTTTCCCCCTTTAGGGTGTGGGAGCCCATTGTATAGTATTGCCATGACATTTAGCAAGAGCCTCATACTCCTCTTGATCTTATGCTGGCCTGTTTCCCCCCGAACTCCCCTTGTATCAAGTTGTGGATGCATTATCATGAGCTTTTCCTGTCTTATTGAGCTTTATGCCAGCTCCCCTGACATTGTGTTTCAGCCATATAGCCCGAGCTTGTCTCATGTCTAGCCATGCAGAGCCTTTATTTTTATCCTTCGCAGCTTGATTCCCTTTTTACCGGGAGGGGATTTTCCCCCGAGTGTCGATATCCTACACATGTATCCTTTCATTGAGCATAGGTATGTTCTACTACTTGGAACTAATTGTTTGCCCTAAATGACACTCATCTCCTCCTAGTTTGTAACTATAAAGCTAGTTTATTCTTTTTTCAAGATTTTCAAATAACTGAAAAAGACCAAAAACATAAAAAAAACCAAAAATCCAGACAAGAAAAGATATTATCTTTGGCATCTGTCGAGTCGTGTCACCTTCAAACAGAGCACTATATATCACATCCATTGGTTGGGTTATATTTTGACTTTAGGAGCTGTACTCGTTATCTGAGTTTTATCTCCACCGACTGGTTAAGCTTCCAGTCCCTATGGAGCCTCTATTGATGCCTCCTGTGTCATAGAGATGTCCCAGTTTGTATATCGAGTCTATGCTGCCTTCATTCAGTCACCATACGCCGTTATGCTCTTGTTTGAAGGAAGTTGAAACCTGAGTCAACCATTCCTCAGTTATCTTGACTTTGCATGTCGGCCATTCCCAGTACAGTTACTAGTTCGTGCACCGTATGATCGAGTTCTTCCATATTATATAGCCTTGTTGAGTACCTCATGTTGGATGATGGGGGATGCCCTAATGCCCTCCTTCCAACGGATTTCATCCCATCGACTTCAGATCATTTATTCTGGGATTGGAGTCTAGAGTCATTTTGAGTGCCTTGAGACTTGCAGTCATCAGTGGCAGGTTCTCTTGCCATTGACAGTTTTGGGAATACATCAATGTCCCCTGATCGATGGATTCTCTCAAGTGTTCGACCTCAACACATTTATTCACACTTGTTAGTTTGCACTCTAGTACCTTGATTCCCATTTTCATTATTGGTGGGTGATCTTGCGTCTGTTAACGGTATACATCAATGACCGGTAATCAGACGATGGACTAATATGTTTGACCTCGACACCTCTATTCGCATAGTAGGACATGTACTCGTAGCGGTTTGTGTAGAAGACCTTCCAGATTAGTGGCATCCACTATATGCTACCTCCTTGATCATGCCAGTGTTCATGAGATTTCAGCTCTCGTGATTTGTTCCAGTATATGTCAGACATTTCCAACCACTATGGAGACCTTGATTGGTTATATATCTTCAGCCTTTGTGGAGATCATTGTACTTTGTATATCTTCATCATGGAGATTCTGATCTATGTATATTGTACATAGCAATGACCACATATGTTCTATCATGTTTCATTCCTATTCATGGCCATTGTACTCTTATGTATCCGGGACTGCTAGATGTATTTGCAGTTATATGTAGAGTTGTATTATGGTATTATGCTGATTGGGTGGCTGGTCTTCCATTTGGGTACCTTCATCACTTCACTTCTGGGATGGACTTATAATGTATTTCGGCCATCGTATAACCCCTCTGATCTCATACATTAGGGGGCATCTGTTATAGCGGATTTCACCACACTAAGTGAATCACACATTGTATGGCCTTCCCCTGTCCCGCTGTAGACTCATTAGCCCCTATGGACCATTTGTTGTCTTTTGATGTATCATTGACCATCCCTAAAAACATTAGAAAAATGATATACGTGGTATTTTCCCCGATAACCGCGTACATACACGGATATTCCCTCTATAGTCACGTACATCGGGATGTGTACATAATCCAAAACTGTTGGAGCGTTCCTTGACTTGGATCCGACTCATATGACTCCTGGCCTTCCATATGCCTTGAGATCGCACGGATTCGACCTTTCAGTATCACTTTGAAAAGCTATATAAGGAACCATTGAGACATTGAAAGCATAAGAGAGAATTGAGAGTATCGAAACTATAGTCCATTGTTTCCAGAACTATACTTGAGTCTACATCCCTTTGTCCCTTTGGAGCACTATTGTGTTCTTCCCAAGCTTGCCTTTGTTAGTGATCTTTCTATCGGAGTGATAAAGGATTGAGGTGGTGGAGGCCCAAGTGGGGGATTCAGTTTCTCAGGTTCGCAGACGTGCCGTCAGAGGTTGTCACTTGTAATCTCTTGTTCATATTAATAGAAATATCTTTTCCTATCCAGTAATGTGTATTTGAATGAATGTTGCATCCATTGGAATATGTCAAATGCTTATACATTATTGATTATATATGCTAGAATAGATCTAACACCATGAAATATAGTATGCTTGTATTGTTTACTTGTTGTTGAGGACGTGCTATAACAATTCAAGCTGAAGATTGGAAAGCTCAACTGGGATCTACTTCAACCGTCCGGAATAAGGTACGAGGTTCTATCCTTTAGTGTTAGATGTTTTTATTTCTATTGCATATTGGGAAAGATTGATTTCTGGAGTCTAGCTGTGTGTTGTGGTACCCCAAGCCATAGGAATTTCTCTCCGTAACAAAAACCTGGGGAGAAAGTTTTCAAACAGAAACTTAGAAGGATGAATCCTAAATTTCTTCCCATTATTGAGAAGGAAATTAAAAAAAAAATTGATGCCAAAATCATTGTAACTCTAAGATTTTCGAAGTGGGTTGCAAATTTGGTTCCTGTTAGAAAAAAGAACGGAGAAATAAGACTGTGTATAGATTTCCAGAATTTAAATAAAGTTTCTATGAAGGATAATTATCCCTTGTCGAAGATGGATCATATATTGTAGAAGGTGGTTGGAGCTGAGAGAATTTCAATGTTAGACAGTTTTTCTGGTTACAATTAGATCAAAGTATTACCTGAAGTTCAAGAAAAGACTGCATTTACTACACCTTAGGGCACTTTTATGTATGCAAAGATTCCTTTTGGCTTAATGAATGTAGGAGCTACTTTTCAGCAAGCCACGAACATTGCTTTTGCGGGAGAAATTGGGAATTTTGTGGTAATATATATGGATGACATCACAGTCTATTCAAAATTTAACAGAGAACATATTCATCATCTAGAAAAAGTTTTCATGAAGTGCAGGAAATTTGGTATATCATTGAACCCAAAGAAGTCCAATTTCGCATTGGAAGAAGGAAAATTGTTGGGCCATATAATATCTAAAGACAGAATAAAAATTGATCCTGAAAGGGTAAGCGCAATTTTAAAGGTAGGAGAACCTAGGAGTAAAAAGGAAATACAATCATTTTTGGGATAGGTGAATTTTTTAAAAAGGTTTGTGCCTAGTTTTGCTGAGATCTTAATGAATATTACAAATATGCTGAAAAAAGGTCATGAAATAAAATGGAATGCGGAAGCTAGGAATTCATTTTGGGAAATCAAACAAGCAATCTCAAATGCTCCTATGTTGGTGAGTCCAGATTTTACCAAAGATTTCTTAGTATTTTCGTATGCTTTAGAGTATACCATTGCATTGGTTTTATTGCAGAAGAATGATGAGAACTTGGAGCATCCCATAGCATTTTTCAGCAATATGTTGAGGGATGGAGAATTGAAATATGACATCATGGAGAAACAGGCATATGCTTTAGTCAAGGCATTGAAATATTTCAGAGTAGATATTCTACACTCACATGTAATCGCACATGTTCCAACTGCTGTAGTGAAAGGAATTTTGACACAACCTGATCCAGTAGGCAAAAGGGCAAAATGGATAACTACATTATTGGAGTACGACATGGAGATAAAGCCTACTAAGCTAGTTAAGGGACAAGGATTAGCAAAATGATGACAAATTCAAATTGTGAATCTTTACAAATTAATTTCTTATCTCACCAGTTTAATCAATTGGATACAGAGGTGGAAGTAATGATTGATTTTGTGGTGTCTCCATGGTACTCTGATATTGTTTACGTCCTTCGAAATTTACAAGCACCAGTAGGATTGAGTAGGTCAAGGGCAAGATTAGTAAAATTGAAAGCTGCCAAATTTTGTATTATAAATCCATATCTTTATTGGAAAGACCCCGGAGGTGTGTTACTAAACTGTATTTTGGAAAATGAAGCTCAACATACAGTCAAAGAATTTCATAAAGGAGATTGTGGAGGGCATCATTCTTGGAAGGTGACTGCGAATAAAATTCTAAGAGTAGGCTACTATTGGCCAACATTATTTTTAGATGTATATAAAGAAACCAGCATGTGTCATCAGTGTCAAATTTTTGATGGTAAAACAAAGGTACTTCCTCTTCCTTTAAATCCAATAACAATAGAAGCTCCTTTCCAACAGTGGGGTTTGGATTTCATTGGATAAATAAATCTCAATTCGTCAAGACAACACAAATGGATCTTGACAGCTACAGATTATTTTACAAAATGGATTGAAGCGATTCCCACCAGGAAAGCCACTGAAACTGTAATCATGGATTTTCTTGAGGAAAACATATTGGCTAGATTTGGATGCCCCAAAAGAATAGTAACAGACAATGCAGCTGCTTTTAAATCCAAGAAAATGATTGATTTCTGTCACAAATATCATATAAGTCTCAATCATTCGACTGCCTATTATCCGCAAGGAAATGGGTTAGCCGAATCTTCAAATAAAAGCTTAGTAAGGATCATTAGGAAGTTGTTGGAAGATAATAAAAGATCATGGCATACCAAGCTCAAATATGCTTTATGGACTGACAGGATTAGTACCAAAAGGGCAATTGGAATGTATCCTTTCCAATTGGTGTATGGAACTGAAGTGGTTTTTCCAGCATTGTTAGGTGTTCCAGTTATGAGATATTTCCAAGAGCAGCAAGAAGAACCAAATCACATGCAAAGGAGGATAAATCAGATTATTGAGCTGGAAGAGTAAAGGAATAAGGCTTATGATAAGGTGCAATTACATCATGAAAAAATAAAAAATACTTTTGACAGAAAGGTGAAAGAAGAACAGTTTCAGATTGATGACTTGGTCCTGAAGTGGGATGCTCCTAAAGAAGATAAACATGGAAAATTTGATCATATGTGGGTGGTTCCTTATGTTATTGCTGGATATAGAGGAAAAAATGCATTTCTTTTGGAATATCCGAATGGGGTTTCTCTAGATAGTAACCCTATCAATGAGAGATTTATGAAACATTACTTATCCTAAGAAGGAAGGTAAAACCTGTATTATAGGCTGTAAATATTTATTTTTCTTTAGAAATCAGTACAGATGGCAAGCCGAATGTTTTTGAAGCTCACAGTGAAAGTCCTAAGATTCAGGAGGCATGCCATTCCTTTTTATTAAATATATCAACAAGAAAGACAATTTTTTCAGAAGTTATCATGAAAATATTAAAGAAAGGAACCTGGTCTACGAGTTCTTTGATACCTCACAGGGAGGATATCATCCCTACCTCGCAGGGAGGATATCATCCCTAGATGGAGCCAGTTGTTAACAACTTCTAACTAGCAGAGTGTTGAAGGAAGCACGGTAAAGAGAAATGATGGTTTCTTGAACATTGGTTAAATATAATAGTGTGAATGTATGATAAAAGGGTGTATAAATAATGAAATCATCACATGATCCAATGGTATAGAACGAGGAGGTGAAGACCGATGGTTTATAATAGATCTGCTTTGTGAAGATGCACGGAAGATAAGGGCACGCGGAGATAGTTAAGAGGATGTGAAGATCGACGGTCATGAAACTAGGTCGGAAAAATCTACGGTTAGTAGAAATTCCACTCCATAAAGTTGCATGTTGTTAAAAACAAAAAGGCCCAGCGGAATGTGTACGTGTAAGTTAATCTGACGGCTTGAAAATAAAGTGAAAATTCATCAACGGTCATCATCGGATCCGGAGGATGGAGTTGCACGATGGTTGGAGTAGAAAAGTGGTAGTGGAATTGAAACCGTGGTGCACGTGGCAGCTTGTGGTACATTCCGTGGAGAAAAATGGTTTGAGGAAAGCCACTAAAGGGAGTCTCCAAAATGGACTTTTATATAAAGTGAAGTTGACTTATTTGAAGAATTGTTTTTTTTATTGTACATGCCGGGATGAATGAAAAGAACCACCCACCACCCTTTCACAGTCAACTTCGGGTATATGCAATTACAGTTGCAGGTAAGTCTCAAATACTTGATCTTTATTCACAGTATTGCCGCCATTTCTATATTATGGATAAAGAGAAAGGGTTAGAAGGGTTTAACCGAATTCTGGATGAAAGAGAAGAATGCCTGGTTGATAGAGATAGAGGAGTATATGATCCATTTCTGTCTGTGGGAAATGTATCGGTTATTAAAGAGAGATTGTGGCGATATAATTCACAAGGAAATGACATTTTAAATGCATGTAAGTCGTTTCTGTATCATTTTTCCATTGAGCAGACCCTACACTTTCCTGAATTCATCGAGTGGTGTGTAGTTAATTATTTTTCTTCCAAGAGAGTTATTGTAAGTCGTTCTATGTCTAGGATATTGTGTAGAATTGATGCAAAAGCTATCCATGAAATCCTGAATTTGCCCGATAATTACCCTGATAGTCGTGAGTCTGTAAGTGAGTCTGTTTTGGCTGAAGTGTACAAAATTTGTAAAACTGAAGTTCGATGTAAATTCTTGTCTAGCATTCTTAATGAAGGTTAGTCACTCGAAGGTCTCTTTTTTTCCGTATCATATTCACATCTTCAAGGAGGAAGTTCAATTGGTTGTGTCTTTGGTCTGTCAGGTTTTAGGTCTAGATGATGACTGTCATGTTAGTGAAGTTGTCTTGGGTTTCTTATTAAAAATGAGTTCAATTATTCTTGGGTCTGAGTCCCAGCTGGTCCATGTTTTCAGTTTGGATGAATATCTAGCTGAGGCTATCCATATCCAATTAGTCGAGTTCTCAAAAGTCATATTTTTCAAGTATAAATCATATTTTTCGAACATGTTATTATGTTTGAATGTAACTAAATTGCAGTTCTTGAGTACTATATTCTCTTCAGATTTTCCTAAGCAAATCAATATGTTCAAATTTTTAAATTCCATTATGTCAGAAATATATAAGCTGCTGTTTGATGAAGTATTACCCAGTGTGTTGGAAGAAATGAAGAGTATGATACAATATTCACCTGAGGATAGGATTGGAGATTGGTTCTTGTATAAAGACTTTACAGTTTTGAGAGTATATGGTTTCGCTGGAGAGCATTACAGGCTGCCTGATTTCCTTACCCCTAGGATCTTTGCATTGGAATACATGAGATATAGATTACATGCAGAAGAGGAACATTTTGGGGGTTTCAAAAAATCTTCCAATATCAAGTTCCCTCTTAAAGTTGGTTCCTTTATTTTTTTTAAAAAGGGTGCCCTGGTGTTTGTAGAGAAATTATTGGAAAGCATGGATTTTCAAAGGGAACAAAGGGTCAATTATGATCCTTATCATATAATTTATCTAAGAAAACAAGCAAATAAAAATAAGCCATTTGACCACCAAGTTGTTGAGGGTTTGAAGGAAGTAGCCAATTTGTTTTACTTTGGGGAAATTCCAGGATCCGATGAGAATACAAGCAGTGGATCAGTTGCAGTGTCTCAAATGCCAGATAGTTGTAATATTTTTATTAAAATAAGTTTTTTCTGAGATTGAACGTATGGAAATACATGAAGATAGTTCACATAAGAAGACCAAAATGTCTCAAGATGATAAAATTTCAAGCGAAGTAGTTTCGGATGAATTGAAAAGAGTTGCTTTAATTCCTAAGAAATCTGCATAGATGAATCAATTTTCTTTTGAAAGTGTAGATAATGCAGAATTAGGTCTAGTTTTTAAATCTAAAGAAGAATTCATCACTAGCTATGTGGAAAAGCAAAGACAGTCCCTAGAAGAAACCAAAAATCTACTCCCACGAGTGAGAAGTCTGAATAATCAAAAGACTTCCCTGATTTCTACCCGGGACGTAGAAAGAAATACTTTAAAACTAGCTATGGTTAGTGATAATAAAGTGGCTGAAATGGAAGTGAGATTAGACAAAATCAGTGTATCCGATAAAATATTGTTGCATAAACAAATGGGATATATTATTTATTCATATTTATTGCATGCTATGGTAAAAATTAACAAGTTGCAAGTTTTGGTTAACAAATTAGAGGTCCAATTAAAACATGAGATGGTTGAGAACAAGGCTAATTCTATTCAAATAAATAAATTGCAAGCAGATATCGTAAGCTCAGGGGATGCGATAGGGAACACCCAGGCCATCAGAATACTTTTAGAAGAAAAAGATAATGCCCTCCAAGTACTAAGGAAAAGGTTGAAAATCTCGAGTTTAGAACATGTTCAATCATCAGAACTATCAGCATTGAAGGAGGAGAAGGATAAGATTCATCAAGAGATGATGGAGTACAAAGGAAATACTATGAAATTGCAAGAAGAAAAGAACAAATGGGAAACGGAGAGAAATGAGTTAATAGCACAAATTTCACTATTGAAGAAAGACCAAAATGATGAAAAAGAGATTATGGAAGAACTGATGAGCCAGACTCCTACTGGTGAAGATTTGACTATTGTAAATATTGAAAAGCCTTTAAATGATTTTTCTGCTGATGATTTACTAGTTCCCATGTCCCAGGTCAGTTTGAAGGATGTAGAGATAAGGGAGTTAAAAGAATAAAATGAGAAAATCAAATCTGAGCTGACCAAATTGGCTGAAAACAAGAATAAAATATTACAGGATAAAGGTCAATTACAAAAGAAGCATAATGAATTAAAAGAAAGAAATACAGGAAAGGGTCCTCTCCAGGGAGCTAAACACATAATCTGGGATACATTGTTTGTGGAAATTACTAAGTTCAGGAATTATTTGAATGTCATTGATGATCAAAGTACATTGGTTAATCTATCTAATCAAAGATTGAAACTAGTAAATGAGACCATGGAGAGGAAGCCCCTAAGCACAGTTCAGAATGCATTGAATTTATTAAATTCATTAACCTATCAAAATTTACAAGATATAGGAATAAAAGACAGAGTAGCAATGGTACTATGGTCAAAAAGGTTTATTCATAAACATCATCTTATGAATACAGTACAAGATAAGGCTGATGAGATGACCTCCTGTATTAATGATTTTAGGCATGCTTTTAAAGAATTGTTTGAAGACGGCCTTCCTTCTTTCTAGGATGAAGAAGGGCAAATTTTTTCTCAAGAACATTATCATAGCCTTCTAGTGCAAATCTGTATGGATCACTCTAAATTTGATGATTTGGTAAAGGGACTGACGGGAAAGGTCATCGTGGATAAGTTAACAGAAGACATCGAGATATTGCAGAAATTTCCAATCGTCAGAGGAGGGTTTCCTACTATGTTTTATGAAGCCTATATGGAGTTGGAAGTTTCTATCCACTAAATGATTGAGTACGATATCCCAAGCGCGGAACAAGGGAGAGCCTCAGAAAGATTTGGAAAAACAAAGTATATTCTTCATCCATGAAAACAGGTGTTGCATGCTATGGAGCTGCTTGTTCGAGCCTTGTTTTTACCGAGTTGATTTTAATTAAATGATCTGTCAGGATCAAAACAAGTAGTTTATTCCTTGTTATTAGGGATATAGTTAAAAATACTTTGATTAAGCAAATTATTCAGTTATTAAATCTTCTTGGGAGAAGAAATCATTTATGTATATATTTGCATTTACTTTATGTAATGGGGGTTGGAGCCCATTTGTTGATGAATGTTTTTTGAAGACATATAATTTTTGAGATAACAAAGTTGAATGCATGTGGGTTATCAGAGATTGTTGTGCTATTTACATTACAGTCTATATTTTCTTTCTTTTGTGATCGTTTTTACAGTGTTACATTCCATTTTGTTTTCCTCGTATCTGAAGCGTACTATTGAATGGTTGGAATTCATACTTGTTATGCTATGACTATTGTTTTAGACATTTTATAAATGTTTTTGCTAAAGTTAATATGGAACTCATCTTCTGATGCTCTGTATTGATGGACTGTTCATTATTTCTTC
Source organism: Pseudotsuga menziesii (assembly GCA_001517045.1). Lineage (NCBI taxonomy): Eukaryota > Viridiplantae > Streptophyta > Pinopsida > Pinales > Pinaceae > Pseudotsuga > Pseudotsuga menziesii. The sequence goes on along the minus strand of LPNX010269843.1, from coordinate 238,805 downwards.
CTTTCCACGTGAACTAAATGAATGACAGTGATTAAGTGGTTACCTTGCCTTTGATAAAATCTCATTCATGCGATTTTGTGATATCTTTACGTATATGTGATTCCATTTCCCAATGATTATGTGTATCATTTCAACTGTCTATATAAATTTTGAGTATTGATTTCATATCTGGCCTTGTTAAATTTATATTTTGAGAGATCCCTCTCTAGAAAGGAAAGCCAGTTTCTTTTTGAAGTGGTTTTTGTTGTTACCTTTGAAATTTACCTTTGCATATTGGGTACATTTTGAGTATTAACAGCCACCACTCATAGTTGTGGTTGGTTATGTGGGTTGCATTATTGCTGTGGCAAGATAACAATATCTCCACCCCTTCGTTGTTTCTAACGGGGAGTTGAAAATATTGCAGGAACATGAAAGCCAAGGAGTTGAAATCTGGGTATTTGGCTTGTGGTAGCTCAATATACCACTTGGTTGTAGCACCTGTGGGAGGAGATTGGAACAATATGAGCCTGATTGAATCATCTACAATGCTATTTGATGAGCACCGTAGGTGAAACATCATGATGTGGTTTTGTTGGCACTCCTCTTCCTTTCCTTCAAACTTGGGAATGTCCGAGGGAAGTTTGGCTGGCATGGGAGGCCAAATAGTTTGATGGCAGATAGGGTCATTTGTTAAGTGAGCTAAGTTAGGCAGGTTGAGGCATGCGATGAAAGGAAGGTTTGACCCAAGGTTGATGTGAGATGGGGCAACAATGGTGGTGGGGTTTTCAGGGACATGATGCACCTGCATAACTGGGGGTATTTGTGGCACCGTTGTGGATGGGCTGGTGCCACCAAGTGTGGTAAACAAAAATGTGTGAGTGGAAGGGCCACTGCCCCCATGTGTGACAGGAGGGGTAGCGTATTTAGATTTTTAACATTAAGCTAGCATTATTAGGATCTTTAACTAAGCATTATTAGGATCTTTAACTAAGAGAATAACAAGGACAACAATCAAACATAAGAAACAATGAGCACATTGTTTTTTTTCCTTGGAAAAACCATAAATGGAGAAAAAACCGCAACTTCCTCAAATATAGAATCAGCACCAAAAAGAAAAGCCCCAAAAACAGTAAGATGAACTCCCGACAGCAGTAACCTCTTTCTTCTTAGCCCCAGTGTCTTCTTCTTCCTCAGCTATGGGCTACAACTGAGTGTGAGTGAGTGTGTGTTAAATAGAGAGCCTAGCTCTCTATTTTACTAAATCCCAACTTGACTAAACCCTACTAGGGCCAACTTCACTAGGTGAGTCTAACAACCCTAGTGCCCCGGAACTGCGGGCACTTTAACCCTTGAACAATAGGAGGGTTACCCACAACGACTTGACATGAATTGTTTACATTATAGATCCTCCCGATGGGAATATCGGGGCATGACATGACTCAATTACATTACAGACACATCCCAAAATAAACATCAGGGTACAAGACATAAGATATATAAGTGAATACATTCCAAAGTTACAAATACATCAACACTCCCTCTTAACTAGGAAGGTATTCTTTCGACACAATTTTCAGTACTGGTCTTCTTCTCTGTATCAACTGGATCATCTCATCATATTCATCTTCAAGTTGTCTTCATCTTCAAGTCTTCTTCATCTTCAACTCTTCTTCGTCTTCAAGTCATATTCTTCTTCAAGTCTTCTTCATCACAGGATCTGGATCATCATGACTACTGGACCATCACTATTGGATCATCATCACTGTATCATCATCAAATATGGATCATCACTTGATCTCGATCATCATCAAGTCTAGATCATCATCACATCTGTATCATCACTTGATTTGGATCATCATCAAGTCTAAATCACCATCACATCTGGATCATCACTTGATCTAGATCATCATCAAGTCTGGATCATCATCATCGATGCTATCTCAAAATGGTGCTATCTCTCAATTCTTCTCATCACAGGAAGTTATACAGAGCCAACCCTTTTTCATGCTTGTTGTAGGCCTATCCTCCATGTAGGTATTCTTTAGCACTTATATCTAACACTAAGTCAAAATGGCCTACCCAGCTCTTACATCCGACCTCATCTTATCAGAAAAGCACACCCAGCACTCACATCTGACCTCATCTTGTAAGAAAGGCCCAACACTCACATCTGACCATGTGTAAACACATCACGCCAGAATGGCTCAACAGTTATATCCAACCATGTGTGAACACACCACATCGGAAGGGCTCTACACTTACATCTGACCATGTGTGAAAACACCACATCAGAAAAGCTCAGCACTTATATTCGACCATGTTTGAAAACACCGCATTGAAAGGGATTTGCTCTTACATTCAACCATGTTCAAAAAAACTACATCAAAAGGGCTCTCAGTCCTAGACTGAGGATTCCTGGTAACTGACCAAGTTCCTCCATTTTCCTATGGAATGGAATCAACCCTTATATCTGATCAAGTGGGAACACATCCCTCAATCACATCAGAATGGCCATGCACTCACATTTGAACATGTAAGACTACATCCCACAGTCATATCAGAATGACCCTCAGTCCTAGATTGAGTATTCCTGGTAACTGACTAGGTTCCTACATTCTCCCAGAGAATGGCAACTCGGCACTAAGCTGAGTATTCCTAGTAACTAACCAGGTGCCTCTATTCCAAGAATGGCATTCAAGGCTTATATCTGATCATGTAGGAACCAATCCTACAGTCACATCAAAATGGCTCAACACTCACATCTGACATGGAAGGAACCAATCCTCTCACCATGAAAAAATGGCCCAGCCCTTACATCTGACCAAGGAAGGAACTTAATCCTCTCACCATGTCAGAATGGCTCTAGGTCTCATCATTTCCCCTTAGAGGGAACCTCGATCTAGAGAACACCAAGCTTCTCCCTGAAGTAGTCAAAATTCACTCTAGCCAATGGCTTCTTCAATACATCAGCTATATGTTCATCCGTCGCAACATACTGGAGCTTCATTGCTCCTCTCTGCCCCATATCCCTAATATAGTGATACTTGATCTCAATATGCTTCAACTTGTCATGGAACACTAGGTTCTATGACAACTTCACACAACTCTGGTTGTCGCAATATATACAAGTAGCATCCATTTGGAGATCAAATAAATCATACAGTAGCTTCCTTATCCATACTTCCTCACAACTAGATAGACAAGATGCAACATACTCTGCTTCAGCTGGACTTAGTGCCACATAGGATTGCTTCCTGCTAAACTGAGAGATCACACATGATCCCATACTGAAGTAACATCCTGAAGTGCTCTTCCTATTGATGGCACTTCCTTCCCAATCTGAATCAACATAATCCTCTAGGTTAATCTTCTGATTTGCCTCATACTTGCAGCAATCAAGTGAACATGTCTAGGATCTGTCAGGAATTGGCTCAAGGTGTTCACAAGAAAGAAAATATCTGGTCTCGTGTTTGTCAGGTACATCAAGGATCCAATCATCTGAAGATACATCGTAGCATCAACCGCTTCTAATGAAACATCACTCAATAGCTTCAGGTTCGATGCCATAGGTGTGGTTATGGCCTTGTAGTCCATCATGCCGAATATCTTCAGGATCTCTACTGCATAATTCCCTTGTCCAAGGAAGATTCCGTATCCATTCTGCCACACCTCCATGCCTAAGAAATAGTGCATCATACCTAAGTCTTTCATTTCAAACTCAGCAACAAGTTTCCTCTTCGTATCAACAATCAACCCATCCATACCTATTACAAACAGATCATGCACATACAATAGGAGTATCACTGGATTTCCATCTTCAACCTTGTAGTAAAGGTTGGAATCTGCTTTACTCTTCGTAAAGCATAAACTAGATAGGAAACCATCAATTCTACTGTACCATGTCCTGGGTGCCTGTTTCGAACTGTGCAAGTATTTCTTCAATCTGCACATATGAGATTCCCTGTCATGTGTCTCAAAACCGAATGGTTTTTCCACATACACTTCCTCTTCTACTACACCATTCAAGAAAGTAGTCTTGACATCCATCTGGTGTATCTTCCATTTCATCACTGTAGCTAGAGAAAATACCGATCTGATGGAAGTGTATCTGGCTACAGGTGCAAAGGTTTCTTCATAATCTATTCCTTATTTCTAGGAGAAACCATGAGCCATGAATCTTGCTTTATATTTCTCTATGCTTCCATCTGTAGCATGTTTGATCTTGTAGATCCATTTGGAAGTTACAATGGACTTCCCTTCTGGTCTTGGGACAACATCCCAAACATCATTCTTCATGATCGATTGATACTCTTTGATCATCACATCCTTCCATTCTTTCTGTTTTGCTGCTTCTTCATAGTTGGAAGGTTGTTTATCAATAATGTCACATAGCAAGGATACATAACTGGAACATGACCTAATTCTCTTACTTCCTCTGGGTGTTTCTTCTGAAGCTCCATATCTTTCTGCACCTTAGACAATTTCACGTACCTAAGCAGGTTTTATATTATGATGATTCTTCTCTAGAGGTGGATCTACAGGTTCTTGAGGTTCTTTTAATTCTCAATGTTCTTCTTGAATTTCTTTGTTCATGGTTGTATCATGAATTCTAGGTGCTATTGTATCCTTAGGTTCTTTAGCTGATTTCTTCATGGATTTGATGTAGGCTGAATCTTCATCAAATGTTACATCTCTACTAATGTCAATATTCTTGAATCCTAGAAAGTATATTCTATAAGCCTTCGATATTTCAGAGTATCCCACAAATATGCCCTTCTTTCTTGAAGGATCTAACTTCATCCTCTTTTCTTTTGGAATGTGTATGTATACAGGACAACTGAATATTCTAAGATGGTTGACTTCTGGTTTCTTGCTGAAGAAGACTTCTTCAGGAGTCTCGTTCTCAAGCACTCTGTGTGGAGTACAGTTTTGTACATACACTGATGTTCTAGCAGCTTCTGCCCATAGATTCATAGGAAGATATTGATCATTAAGCATTGCTCTTGTAGCTTCCATGATAGTTCTATTCTTCCTTTCTGCAATCCTATTCTATTGAGGATTATAAGGAGTGGAAAACTCCCTCTTAATCCCTAAGTCTTTGCATAATTATTTGAATTCATTCGAAGTGAATTCTCTGCCATTATCTAATTGAAAGGTATTGATATTCTTTTCAATGTGGTTCTCGATCAAGGCTTTGAATTCCTTGAACTTGCTGAAAACTTCATCTTTGTTCTTCATGAATTAAATCCATGTCTTCCTAGAAAAATCATTAATTAAAGAAACATAGTATACATACCCGCTTAGTGAACTTGATGGCATTGGTCCTCATACATTGGAGTGGATGATTTCCAATATTCCTTTTACCTTTCTCTCGCTACTTGGAAATGTCTTCTTTGTGTTCTTCCCTTTCGCACATCCTTCGCATACACCTTCATGTTTTGTCTACATTTATGGGAGACCTTCAACAACTTTGATTGCAAGTGGTAGTGCTCTGTAATGCACATGTGCAAGCCTTCTATGCCAAAGCTCATTTGGTTCTACCGAGTCATGAACCAAAGCTTGTTCTAGATGGCCCTTCAATTTGTATAAGCCTCCTTCTTGTTCCCCAATCACTACTTCATCATCAATAGTCTTTCCTTTTGGCCACATGATGACTTGACCATCTATAAATGAAACCCTCATTCCTTTTGCATCTAATGCATATATGGATAGGAGATTCTTCTTTAGTCTTGTTACAAATAATACTTCCTTCATTGTCATAGACTTTCCAGAGTCTAGCTTATAGGAGGATTCCCCACTACCTTTTATTGGATACTGGTAGTTATCTCCAAGTTTCACCTTGTGAGGTGATTCATGTTTAGATAATTTCACAAATGATTCCTTGAATCCTATCATCTGTTTGGAAGCACCACTATCTATAAGCCAATCATTGCTGCCATGTGTGATAGTTCCTATGAAAGCAAAAATTAGAACATATTCTTCATCACCTAAAGAATCATCACTGACTTGTCTAATTCTCTTTGTGAAAGGTTAATCATCCTTTGCAGCATGAGCATGATGTCTTCTCTTATTTCCCTTCTTCTTGTGAGAGCTACTTTTGTTTCTAGGACAATCTCTAGCTAAGTGTCCCCTTTGATCACATGTATAGCAAATGTACTTAGACATATCTCTAGGATTTCTAGAGTTATTCCTTGTATGAGAATACTTACTTCTATGGTGGCTAGATCTAGATTTCTTGGATTGTACTATGAGAGCTTGATCTTTCGTTCCCATCTTTTCTTCTCGAGCTACTATCTAAGCTTCTTCTTGTGATCATTCTTCCCAAAGTCTGCTAAACTTGATTAACTTCTTTCTTGCACAGATTCCTTGAATAAAGGAGTCCCATGATCTAGGGAGACCATTTAAGGTGGTCATTACAATCTATGCGTTTTCCACTTCTTCATCTACTGCTTCCAATTGTTCTTTTATCTAAGAAACCCTTATAAAGTAAGACTGGATGGTTTCCTCATTTTGGATATTTACATTCTTCAACTGGTTCCTCAAGGTCATCTTCTGGTTTATGTTCTTCCCTTCAAACAATTTAGTTAGGGCATCAAACATAGATTTAGATGTCTTTAGGGAGGACACCTATGGTATAAGGTGATCCTTGATTGAATCAGTAATAATCCTCTTTGCTATAACCAAATTATTCTTATGTAAGGCCTTAGTCTCATCTCCCTCTTGAACTAGAACCTCCTCACTAATATAGGAGTCCAACTCATTTTCTTCCAGGACTAGGGAGATCCTATACTTCCAGGCTCGGAATTTATCAGCTCCCTCAAGATTTTCATCAAGCTTGGTATGATGAGGCATCTTAACTGAGAACCTAAAATGGAAATACAAAAGATTTAGATCTTACCAGGTCAAGATGTCGGATCTGGATTTCAAGCTGAAATTCTGCAGTGCTGGTTTAGGAGCAGATTAGGGTTTTTCTTTTCTGGAGTTCTGTCCAACCAAATGCTTTGATCTTGATCCCTAACTTCGATTTTGAGGAGGAGATCAATCCAGGCCTAGGCTCACCGAAAAATTCCACGTATGTGGAAAGCCCTAATTTTTGGCAGCAATGTCGGCTCCAAAACTAAAAAACCTCAGAATTGGATTCTGCTTCGACAAAAAGATGCACCCTAGGGAGGAGAGTTATTCTAATCTTCTTTTGCTGAAAATTTGTGGAGGAAGATCCACAAAGTAGGAAGCCCTAGTTCCCATAGCTGCACAGTGTCTTCTTCTTAGGTTAGCTCTGATACCATGTTAGATTTTTAACATTAAGCTAGCATTATTAGGATCTTTAACTAAGAGAATAATAAGCACAATAATCAAACACAAGAAACAATGAGTACAGTGTTTTTTTTCCTCAGGGAAACCATAAATGGAGAAAACACCATAACTTCCTCAGAGATAGAATCAGCACCAAATAGAAAAGCCCCAAAAATAGTAAGATGAACTCCCGACAACAGTAACATATTTATTCCTATCCCTAGTGTCTTCTTCTTCCTCATCTATGCGCTAAACCTAAGTGTGAGTGAGTGTGTGTTAAATAGAGAGAATAGATCTCTATTTATACTAAATCCCAACTTGACTAAACCCTACTAGGGCGACTTCACTAGGTGATTCTAACAACCCTAGTGCCCCGGAACTGAGGGGACTTCAACCCTTGAAAAATAGGATGGTTACCCACAATGACTTGACTTGACTTGTTTACATTATAGATCCTCCTGATCGGAACATCGGGGCATGACATGACTCAATCACTTTACAGGCACATCCTAGAATAAACATCTAGGTACAAGACATAACATATATAAGTGAATACATTCCAAAGTTACAAATACATCAACAAGTGTAAGTGGAAGGGCCACTTCCCCCAGGCATGCCAAGTGGGACAGTGTGGGTGGAAGGTGTTATCACTCAAAATATACCTAAGGTTGTGAAAGGAAATCTCAAGGTAACAACAAAAACCACTTTAGAAAGAAACTCTCTTTTCTTTCCGGAGAGGGATCTCTCAGATATATATTTAACAAGGCCAGATATTAGAATCACTACTTTAAATTATGCAGATGGTTGAAACAACACATATAACCATTGGGAAATGGAGTCAAATAGATAAAGATAATTCAGAGTTTCATACATAGAATCCCAACAAAAGCAAGATAATCATCCAGTCATAGTCATTCATTGATTTTCAGGCGAATAAGAAAGAAACATGAACAATCCATCAATATAGAGCATCACAAGATGAATTCCATATCAACTTTAGCAAAAATATTTGTGAAATATCTGAAACAATAGCCAAAGCATAAAAAGTATGAATTCTGAAACTATTAAACACTATTTTCAGATATGAAGAAAACAGAATGGAAGGTAAGCGCTTAGAAGACAATCACATGGAAAGAAGGCACATATTGTAACATAAATGACACAGGAATATTTAAAGATCAACCAGCATTCAACTCTGTTATTTATTCAAAAACCATAAGTTCTCAAAAACATCGGTCCAAACATATGGGTTCCAACCCCCATCACATCAAATAAATTCAAATATATACAAAGATAACTTCTTCCCAAGAAGATCAATAACCGAATAGTCTGTTAATCAAAGTTTTTTGTAACCATATCCCTAATAACTAGGAATAAAAACTACATGCTTCGATTCAAACAACATATTGTTTGATTATAACCAACTTAGTGACTTGCAAAGTATCCCGAATAAGCAGCTCCATGAAGTGAAACACCTATTTTCAAGGATGAAGTATGTACTTGGTCTTCCCGAATCTCTCCACGATCCTCCATTGTTCTGTATTTGGGATGTCGTACTCTGTCATATCTCTAATGGACACCTCTAGATCCACATAATCTTCATAAGATATTGTAGGCAATCCTCTACTATTGATTATTTTTTTTTGCAATATTTCGAAATCCTCTGTCATTTTTTCTACAGTGATATTTCTAGTCAACCCTTTAACTAAATCTTCAAACTTGGAATGGTCCATGCGATTCTGTACCAGCAAACTGTGATAATGCTCCTTAGAAAATAACCTTCCTTCATCATCCCAAAAAGAAGGGAGGTCGTCCTCAAATAGATCCTTAAAAGCAAGCTTGAAATCCTTTATCTGCGAAGACATTGTATTATCCTTATCATGCACCACTTTCATAAGTTGATGTTTGTTAATAAACTTTTTTGCCCATAGCACAATTTCTACTCTGTCCTTAATCTCGATGTCCTGTAACTTCTGATATGTTAGAGAATTCAAGAAATTTAAAGCATTGTGAGTTGTATTTAAAGGATTCTTTTCCATGGTCTCGTTTACCAACTTCAGTCTTTGAGTAGCTAAATGGACTAGTGCACTTTCATCATCAATAACATTTAAATAGTGCATAAACTTGGTGATATCCACAGATCCCAAATTAAATGTTTAGCACCTTGTAGAGGAGCTTTTTCTATACTTTTTTCCTTAAACTCATTGAACTTTTTCTGTAGTTGGATTTTATCATTTAATGTTTTATTCTTCTCCTCAATGTTCCTAGCCAATTCTGATTTAATTTTCTCATTTTCTTCCTTTAATTCTTTAATATCCACATCCTTTAGACTTACTTGTGACATAGGAACTAATAGATCATCTGCAGAAAATTCACTTAACGGTCTTTCAATAGTCACAAGAGGTAAATCCGTGTCAACAGGAGTTTGACTCATCAGTTCTTCCATAATTTCCTTTTCATCATTCTGATCCTTTTTTAGCTTCGAAATCTGGGCCATCAATTCAGCTCTTTCCACTTCCCATTTGCTTTTCTCCTCTTGCAAATTCAATGATTTTCCTTTGTAGTCCATCATCTCTTGATAAACTTTATCTTTTTCTTCCTGCAGTGTAAATAATTCTTGGGACTGAGCATGTTCAGCATTTGGGATTTTAAGCTTCTTTTTCAATACTTGAATGGTATTGTCCTTTTCTTCTAAAATACTTTTGGTTTCCTGCACATTTCCTGATTCGGTTCCTAAGCTTACAACATCTCCCTGCAACTTTTTAATTTGGATGATATTTGCTTTATTTTCCACCTTCTCATGCTTCAATTGGACTTCCATCTTATCTACAAAGGACTACAATTTATTAACTTTCATAATAGCATGTAATAAATGAGAGTAAATATAATCTCCAGTCTGCTTATGGAGTTGTATCTTATCGAGGACACTAATTTTATATAACTTCGCTTCCATTTCAGATACTTTTTTATCACTAACCATAATGAATTTCAAAGAATTCCTCTCTGCGTCTCGAGTAGAAATCAATGATGTCTTTTGATTGATTAGACTTCTAAATCGAGGAAGTAGATTTATGGTTTCCTCTGATGAATACATTTGTTTTTCAGCATAACTTGACACTAACTCTGCTCTGGATTTGAAACAGGAACTAGGCTCTACCCTACCTTCTCCTCTGAAGGAATACCGATGCATCTGTACAGACTTCTTAGGGAACAAGACCATTTTCTTTGAATCTTATGAAACTATTTCTTCTGAAACTTTATCATCTTGAGGGTTTGTTTTGATATTTTTATGTGAAATGTTTTCATCCACATCCATGCTATCAGTTTCAGAAAGACTCCCATTATTCAAAATGCTAGGATTATCAGGTGCTTGAACCGCTGTAGTCAAATCGTTGCTCCTATCCTCATTGATTTCTGAATTTTCTTCAAAATAAGACAAATTGGCTATTTTATCTAAGCCTTCAACAATTTGATGATCGAATGGTTTATTTTTGTTTGACTGCTTCCTATGAGAAACAATGTGATGTGGATCATAATTGATTCTTTGCTCCTTCTAGGAATCCATAACTTCTAACAACTTTTCTATGACCAACATGGCACTTTTATTTTTGAAAATAAACAGACCAAATTTAAGAGGAAATTTAACATTGGAAGACTTTTTGAATGCCCGAAAATGCTCTTCTTCTGCACATAATCTATACCTCATAAAATCAAGTGCAAATATTCTTAGAGTCACAAAAACAATCAAATTGTATGGTTCCCCAGTGAACCCATACACCCTCAAAATAGTAAAATATTTATACAGGAACCAATCTCCTATTCTGTCCTCTGAGGAAGACTGTAGCACAAGTTTCATTTCTTATAACACCCTTGGTAATACATCATCAAACAACAATTTATAAATCTCGGCCATAATTGTATCTACAAGCTCAAACATGTTAATTTGTTTTGGAAGATATGGAGAGAAAATGGTGGACAAGAACTGCAATTCCGACACATTAGAACACAACAGCATGTTCAATAAGTATGACCGATATCTAAAAAACCTGAATTTAGGGAATTTGACCAACTGGACATGGATAACATTAGCCAGATACTCATCCAGATTAAAACAATGGATTGAATGGGACTCGGGGTCAATTGAACTTATACTCAATAATAAACCTAAGACGACTTCGTTGATATGAATATCATTATCCAAACCTAGAATTTGACTGACTAGGGACATGACCAAATGTACCTCTTTTTTGAAAATGTTAACATTGTATGGCAGAAAAATTCCTTCTAATGACTAACCACTTTTCAGAATATTGGATAGAAATCGACATCTAACTTCAGTTCTACAATTTTTATACATTTCGATTAAGGGATGTTCATTCAAAGACTCATAGCTATCAGGGAAATTATTAGGCAGACTCAGTAACCTGCGAACAGTTTTCGCATCAACCTTACAAAGTATTTTTGACATGGTATGACTCATAATGACTTTTTCGGAAGAGGAATAACTATTTGCACACCACTCGACAAATTTGGGAAATGGTAAGGTTTGTTCAACAACAAAATAATATGGGAAAGAACCACAGATATCCAGGATATCATTCCCTTGTAAATTACATTGCCACAACTGATCCTTTGAAACTGATAAGGCTACCCACTGATAGAATAGGGTCACATACATTTCTTTCCCTATCGACAACAACTTCTTCTCCCTCATCCAAGACTCTTCATAATACTCCTAAACCATGTTCCTTTTCCATAATGAACAATGGCGACAATTCTTCGAACAAAGTTTTAGTGTTTCAAGGCTTACCTATAACTATAGATACATAGAAGTTGACTTTGGAAAGATGGCAGACTATCCACTTCTCTTTCACCCATAGAACACAATTGAAATGATTTTTTAAAACAAGTCAACCTTACCTTTATACGACGGACTTTTTTGGAGCCCTCATCAAGTGGTTTTTCCTTTACTGCTTTCCTTCGCAAAATTCACTCCAAGTCGCCATGTGGAAAATGGTTTACATTCCGCTACGACTCTTCCTTTTTAATCATCTCGTATTTTTTCCTTCCAGAACTAACAATGACCATTGATAATTTTTCACTTTTTTCCTAAACCGTTGGATCAAGATCGGTTGTGCGTATTCCGCTAGTGTTTCTTATTTTTTCTAGTGTGCACTTTTATTTAGCGGATTGTCTCTCAGCCATAGATTTTATTCACTTTATTCCATAGCTTTTGATCTTTCTACTCCATTAACCACTTCCTCTTCTCCATCACCACTTATCTCCTGCGCAACTTTTCCCAGCGGATCCGTTTTAAACCGTAGATATTCACACTCACATTTTTACACCTTTAGATTGTGTAACAACTTAATCAAAATGCACATTTTAATAATGGAATCAAGACCATCAAACTTTGCCAATTTTATGTATCCTTTTATCACTCCTCGATCACACCTCTTCCTCAGCTGCTTAACATAGAGGTGCTAACAGAAGGGACACTTCCCCCATGTGTTGCGGGTGGGACAGCTTGACTGGTCAATATGCACGGGGGTAGATGGCTTATGATGGTTTACATGACCATGATGGGGCCACTAGCAGGGGTGTTGGTGGTGGTGTGGGGTGTGGACATGGGTTCACTGCCAATCACTAAGCCGAAAAATGGATCTGGGTTTGCACCAACCATGGGGCTATATGGTGCAGTATCCAGGTTTGGTTCAGATTGGTATGATTTTGAGTCTGAATCATAGGTTGTGTGCCCTTCTAATGGTGTAGAGGGTCCTTGAGAATGGTCTCGACGGTGTTGGTTAAAGGACCTGAACTGTGGTGGATCGCCTCTCAGGCGTGAGGAAGAATGTGGGGGATCAATTGTGTTTGATTTGTATGTCTAGTGGTGAAATATGGTAATGATTTTTGGACCTCAGTTTTAATGGCTTCCTATTTCCTTTCAGGTGGTCACTTGTCCACCAAGATTTCCAGGAGACAGTGCTTGGATTTTTTCTCACGGGAATGCTAGTCAATCGGTGGGGGTCATTTCCTGTTTCGCTTGGAAATTCCTCTCAACTGTCAGCTACATTGGGGTTCCTGTGGTACTCCTCACAATGAGTTTCTGGGTGAGTCCAAGTACTTCCCATGGTTAAGGAAGTTAGGGACTTATGTCCTCAAATACTGTAGATGATTGACTAAGTGTAAATTATAAGTTTTAATGGCTAGCTCAGTGTCATGAACTGAGTTTGGTTGTTTTATGTGGTATGGTTTGTGTGTATGTCTTTTATCTTTCTATTACACTTAGTGGTTGCTTGTATGGTTTATGACTAGCCTGCATAGATTGTATTGCAGAACTTATAATGTTAATAGATTTTTTTAACATAGAAGTAAATTGTAAACATAAATTTGAATACATGCCATACATGAATCTGAACTTAAACCTGACTAGGTGACTGCCTTACACCTGTATTTCTCTTCAACCAGGAAAGGGTATTGGGCTCTCAACACAATGGGACTAAGCCCATCCATAGATCCTTAGGTCACCCTCTAGATGCAAGGTTGCTCAACAAGGAGGACGTGAATGTCGTAAGGCCCCCTAGGCCTACCACCCCCTCTACCTTCCAAGTCACTTGTTTTTAGTAGTTTGCAAAAATAACAGGTAAAGCGCCTAATACTATACGAGATTCACCCTTCATCTTATCCCAGAATACCCCGAAGGGTGATGACTGGGTATAGGAGGAAGGGATAGGCAAGATGTTAATTTCAACTTAAGAATTGAAACCTATAGTAATTTTTTTATTCAAGCTTTAAACAGATTCATTTACCAATTAACCATTTAATTTGACATTGATTTACACATGCTGTAATAAAATAAACAAATATTGAAAGGAAATAGATACAAATTTGATGGACAGAGGCGGCTGAGCCGCATTGACGGTCCCTAATTTTTAAAAATCTGAATCTGAGAGACGGATCGCTCTTTTTGGACAAAATTTGGTGAGGGGGTCATCAAATTTTCCCCAAAATAGGCATGGGGGTCACTTAGAACTTGTAGATAGAAGCGATCTAGATTCTGGGATGAAGTTGCACCTTTCGGGCCTGAATGAGCGACCTAGTCACACCTTTTGGTCCTGAATGAGTGACCTAGTCTCACCTTTCAGCCTGATAAGAGTGACCTGCTTTGGAAGATGAGAATTTCTTGAACCTGAGCCAGATCCGGCCGACAGTAACCTATACTGTGGCCAAATGGCATCGATTTTTCCTTGAGAAGGATCGTTAGTAACTAAAAACGTAGGAAAATATAGATCTAATCTAGATTTGAAAGAAAACTAAACTAGGGCAAATAAAACTAAAATGCAGAAATAAAACCTAGGGATCCTATAGGATCGATCTGGTATGGTCGTCAAATCTGTAGTAGGGATTTAACCCTTGCTACAGGTAGGAATGACTCCCTTCCATCTATAGGATGGAAGGTTAGGGTTCCTGTGAGAATGGAAGAACATAAATAAATAAACAGAAAACAAAATGGAATCCCTGCACACAAGGTTAGGGATAGACTCCACAACCCTGCATACAACTGTTAGAAACCAAAATACCTGCAAGCAATCAATGAAAACCTACAAGAAAATGTTAAGCAATAAATATGCAAACAAATACTGTTATAAAACTGCAATCTACCAAAGCAAAAACATGGAAAGACAAGTATACCTTCTGGTTGGAATGGGCCACCGTGCCCTAGCTTAGGAGAGCACCCCTCTTAGGAATGGGGAGCTATGGTTCAATGGAGGAATGGAAGAGAGGGAGGGTGAATTGCTTGAGAGGAAAATGGTCTCAAAGCACTCACATGGGCAGCATAATGATAGGGAGTGAAGGAGTGATTTGATAGTGACCCCCACCCCTCTATTTACTTTTTTCTGAAGATATTCAGGGTTTTAAGCCCCTGGTTGGGGCTTTAGCCCCTTTTTTTGGGGTTTTAGCTGCTTTCGCTCAATATTTGGCTCTTTTGGAGGGTTTTAAGCTCCTTTGAGGGGTTTTAGACCCTTTTTGGAGGATTTAGCCCCTACGAGAGCTATTTTGGCTATTTTTAGGGGGTTTTAAGCCCTTTTTCATATTTTTAAGCCTTCTTGAGGGTGTGGGGGTCAAATGGGATCAAATGAGGGTCGTACGTACATGTTGTTAGGTGGTGTAGGTCATGTAGAGCTCATTGTGGGATTTTTTGGGTTAGCATACCATGTTGAAGATCTCTAAAAAAAAATTTCATACTTTTTCAATAGTTTCTCTATCTCCTTTGGGTTCTAAAAAAAATTTATGTTTGGCTTGGGAGATGTGATATGAAATTCAGAATACCATTCTATGTTCCCATGCTTCAATATATATCTCATACTATTGCAATTCACTACTTGATTTGGGTAAGTGTGCTTCTCTCTCAATCGTGAAACTTCATCTCAAGAATTTGATAATTTACAGTATTCTCCCCTATAGAATACAGCCATTTCAATCCCAAAACCACATTAGTATGAGCAACATCAACCACATAAAAACTATCAACACAAGTATAGTTTCATACAATGACTTGCAGCTTTGGAACCCATGTTTTGCATTGCATTACGTTGTGACCGGGAATGACAACTGTGAAGCCATTGAATGGTTCAGTATGTATCTTCCTTTTCTCCACCATATTTACATAAATTAATTTATTTGTGTCTCCTCCATCTACCAAAAATTAATCTCTTTTCCCTAATACCACACCTTGCATCGAATAGTGTGATAGCGAGGCACTGCTGAAAGTACTGCCATTCTTGCTTTGTCTGGTGAAGGATGATTTTATTCTTGTATTTATTCTTCAGCTGCTATATCATATGCTTCCTCTTGATCATAATTTTTTCCTTATTCATCCATACCCCCTTTATACTCATCATTACTAGAAAATAATTCTATGTATTGAGATTTTCACTTAGTGCATTTATGCCCCGATGTCCATGGTTGAAAGCATGTGAAGCACAATTTTTTTCTTCGAAGTTCATCCTTGTTTAGTCCTTCTTTATTATTATTTTAATTTGAATTTATTTGAAAAGTATTATTATCAGATCCATCTCTTTTCCACGTATTCTTTTGAAATTCGAAGTTAGGCTTGGGAGAAAATCTTTTTCTAGGAAGCACATTTTGGAGATCTCTAGTCAGCTCATTGCATCTTTTAATGTAGTGGGCTTATGGTGTTTGAAAAAACCTTTTAAGGGTTCATAAAAACCTTCAGTGAACAGAAATACTAACCTTCAAATAGACACATCAACCACATTTACTGATAATTTATGAAATTCCATCATATAATCAGTCGGGGTTCCAACTTGCTTCAATTGTGCTAGTTCTTTGAAAGACAATTCATGATCGTTTTGCTCAAATATCTCTAGTACCATGTGAATAAATTCTCCATATGTGTTAACCTAATCATGACCCAAATACTCCAGGCCATGTAACCACCATTCATTGGCATCTCCTTCCAAGTGCAATATGGCCATTTTTAAGGCATCTTCTTCCACCATTGGATTTAAATGAAAATATACATCTAATATTTGCACCCAAGTGTTAGCAGAACTTTGAGAGGAGCCATCAAAATTAGGGAGTGGAAATTTAATAATGGCACAATTCAAGTCTTTTTTTATATAGAGACTTATTATCTTTCTTTTTTTTGAGTTTATTTGCAGCAAGAAAGTATCGATCAAATGACACACTTCTTTTACAATCTTCATCCAATTTATCCCATTCTCTTTCCATTGTAGTGAGTTCAATTTGAATGTTAGGATCTTCTTTGGGTACATGAAATTTAGGTTCAGTAGGCCTTGATGTGCTCTGAAATTCATGGGTTCTATTATGGGGTCCTGTTCTTGAAAAAATACGCTCATTCATTGTCTTCTTTTCTTCTGATTGTGAACTACTGCCATCTCCAATTACTCCTAATTTGCTTCCAAATTGGCTAACCAACAATTAGAATCCTTTAATAAGCTTTTGGTTCATGTCCTTGGTTATGTCATCAAATAGAGGTTGTATGAGTTTAATATATTCCACCTTTACCTGATCAGTGTATTCCTTCCCCTCGCTAGACATAGGTTCAGCAGAATGTACCTCTTTTTCTTCTACTTCTTCTTCTTCAACAAAAACACCTTCAACTTCAGGATATAAGGGTGGTGGATTATTACATTGAATAATTTTTAAGAACATAAGGTTCCAATACTATGCTCTGATATCACTTGTAATGTCCCTTTTTGAAATTTTATTAAATGACCAGTTGTTTCACTTTTTCCCCAATTTTGACCTTAACTAGTTTTGATGTCTAGACCTCCAAATTGGCCCAAATGTTCCCAAATTTTCTCAGAAGGCACATGAATGATATTAGAACTTAAATATTATTTTAATGGATGTTTTTTTACCCCCCAATTACTTCTTAAAACTTTTTTAATGTTCTATTCAAAGTAGGAGTCTTCACTAGCAAATCGGGGCTCCAATTCCCCTCCAATTCCCCCCTGGGTAATTGCCGAAAATGGCTTCTAAAATGGTCCCAAAGTCACTATAATTTCAGAAAAGAGGAAGGATATGTGTAAGGGACATTTTAAAATTCTCATATTCATCATGGTTCATTTTATACATGTTGTTATGACTCTTTCCAAAACAGCTCCCAAAACAGAATTTCAACCCTTGGGGAAAATGCACCATATCTTCTCCCAATGCAATAAAAATGAGTAAAATGGATTCCAATGATTAATTAATGAAAATTAGAATTTAAATAAACATTAATTACGATCCATTCATCATACAATTATCAGATATACATTCCTCCATTCAAAATAATAAGCATTACCATGTCATATATCAAAATAGAGTGGAAATGGTCATTGTTTGCTCATTAAAAGTCATTTTGACATACAAATATTGGTTATTTCGAATTGAAAGTTTATGATAATGAGTAAAAAATAATAGATAACTGATTAAAATAATAAATATATCAGGAATATCTCTCCCAAAGAGTACATGAGCTCACCCAAGGCGCAATCCCTCCATGAGCATGAATATGCAAAGAAAACTGGACATGGTTGATAGAGAGTGATGCAATAGAAGAATCCATGTTATTTCCTGTATATTAAATATGAAAATAAGGCTCCATCAAATATTCTTGAAATACTAGACTGGCCTCTCCAAACACCTACTTGGATGGCAATCTTTCATCCTCGAAATTGGATAAGCCAAGAAAACTAGTCATCCACTAGCTCTCACAATTCACAAATGCCAATTTATCAAATGATAAAAATATATTATTTTGGTTGATTCCTATAATTTATAAATATAATTAGCATTATAAGGTTCCCAATCCATACATAAACTCAATTCAATTGGAATTAGGGTGTGGTCTTGTGATTTTCCATGTGTCCCCTCTTTCCTAACCTTCCACCTTCCCCAAATTTGAGTAGGAGCCCATTGAGCTTCCCCAACTCACATGAGAGATATATTGGAGGTTATATTTCTACCTGAAATGTCATATATGTCATATGTCATCCTTCAGACCTGATTTTTGTCATAGGTGTCATAGCATCTTGATCATTGTTGTCGTAGAGCTAGGGGATCTAGTCTAACTCTCTCTTTAGCTCCAAAATGACTCTTCCTTTCCCATGTAAGTTACATTTATTCCAAAATTAGACCTATGATTCATATGTACAAATGTATTATAATTTTAACTCATCCAATAACCTTTAGTCTTCCCATGGAATCGAAATTGCAAGAGGAGGATGCCATGTGGCACAAAATTTCTAGCTTGTGTGGGCCCCATAGTCTTCATGAGTCTCCATGCTCTATTGCCACTTCAATTTTCTCTTGTATTTATTTAATAAGATACATTATTAAATATTTATCCCATGCTAATGTCTAAAAATCATTTATTAGCTCCCTTATTAAAATTCCAAATGTATCCATCCAACCTACGGAACTAGTAGGATTGATGGAATTGTCCTGCTATGCATTTATTTGAATGGGGACATTACAAAAATCATAGAAAAACCTTCTATGAAATTCCTGTAGTATCCAATAATTCCCATAAATTATCTGATATTGGATACATTTTTAGGAACTCGCCATTCCATGATGGCCTTTACTTTTTCTGGGTCAACTGAGATGCCCTCCTTGGACACAACGTGTACGAGGTACTGAATCTTATATTTGAAAAATTCACACTTACTAAACTTTTCATAAAGATGTTGTTCTATTACAACTTGTAAAACTATTCTTAGATGTTATTCATGTTATTGTTCATTCTTAGAGTATATTAATATGTCGTTAATGAAGAAAATCGCAAATTTATCTAGATAGTTGCTTAATATGTTTTTCATTAAACACATGAACGCAGTAGGGTGCAATTGTCAACCCAAAGGGCATCATGAAAAAATAATAGAGACCGTAATGGGTCCTAAATGTTGTTTTAAAAATTTCTTCATCCTTTATTCACACTTGATGATAACCCGACCTTAAATCTATATTTGAAAAGATAGTTTCCCCACGGAATTGATCAAATAGATCATCTATCCAGGGAAGCAAGTATCCGTTTTTAATAGTCATTTTATTTAGTTTCCTATAATATATACATATTCTTAGTGTACCATCTTTCTTTTTCACATACAAGACTAGTTCTACCCAAGGTGACACACTTGGTTGAATGTACCTTTTATCAATTAGTTCTTGTAACTGCGATTTTAGTTTTGTGAGTTCGATTATGTTCATCGATATGGATATTTTGATGCTAGTACCGCTTCAGGTATCAGATAAATTGTGAAGTCTATATCCATTTTTGGAGGAAGTCCAGGGACTTCTTCTGGGGAAATATCTTTGAACTCCTTTAAAACATGTATGTCTTCCAGTTTAGGTTTTAAATCGTTTTCCTTATCATGCATTATATATACTATGAGGAACTTACATCCCTTTTTTACTAATCTCTTCATTTGTAGAGTAGATATTTCTCTGATGTTTACCTTCCTAGGAACTCCTTTTACTTTTATATTATTTCCATTATCATCAATACATGTAAATGTTTTATCAAAATAGTTTAGCAAAACTTTATGCTCTTCAAGCCAGTCCATTCCTATCATCAGATCATAAGATCCTAAACGAAATATATTTACATTCATATGTGTAAGGAAATCATTCAACATTATCTTGCAATTTCTAACAATACTAGTAACTTTTCCTTTTGTACCTATGGCCAACTGTACTAGCCAAGAATTATCAAAATTTTCAGATACAAAATTGCATAAATCAACTACTCTAGGTGAAATATAACTCATGCTTGCACGTAGATCAATTAAGACAGATAGGTTGATTGTTTATCATACCTTCAATTTCAACCATGGAAGTTTGGTGGTATGCTTGCTGATTTTCCAGTGCAACGCAGATTCTGGGAATGCTCCTGGCCATATGCCCAACTGTCACTGCTTCCTGGATGGAATGGACATTAAAATTTTGCTTCCTTGTTGGAAAGTATTTAAAGTAGTGTGGCTCTCCACACTCCCAACATTTTAAGAGTTATTTTGTGCTGGGTTTTTATTAGGAACAGTTGAGGGTATTGCAAAATATTGAGGTTTAAAATCTTTGTAATTATTACCCTGATACCCTATGTGATTATTCCCCCTATTTTTATGGAACTTATTTTGTTTTCCTTTATAATCAAAATTATTTGGCCTTTTATTTTTCCAAGGTGGTGTACTTTCTCTTTAATTTTTGTTTTGTTGAAAACATAGGTTGGCCTTCCTCATCACTTCTTCTAGTGTCTTTGGATTGTCATATTCAATCTGTTCTTTAAACATAAGGGGCATGAAGCTAAGGAAACATTTTATCTTGGGCTTCTCATCAATTATGTAGGGGACATAGCAAAGTAAGATTAAGAACTTACTATTGATTTCTTTCATTGTCATGACCCCTAACCTTAGTTCATAGAACTCCTCGGATTTTTCTTCATAATACTGTTCTAATAAATACTTTCTTTTAAACAACTTCTTAAAAGTTTTTCAGGTTACATACCTTTCATTTATACCTTTAAATTTCTTTATATCTTGCCACCAAATATATGCCTTTTTGGTCATATTATAAATGGTCATTTTTTCTATCAAATCATCTAAGTAATTATATATCTGGAAGTATATTTTCATGTTGGAAAACTAGGCCTCTGTGTCCTCACCCTTCTCAATTTACCCATTAAACATGGGTGGTTTGATTTTTTAGAACTCCCCAAATATTTCCTCATAGGGTTGATACTTTTTCTTCTTTTCATTTTTTCAGTGATTTCACTTAACTCATGAGTTTTTATGGGATGTTTAACTGACTCTTCACTTGAAGTGTCAGAGTTATGGCTAGAAAATTCTAGGTTCCTACCCTTACGTTTATTGTATGGGGAAGTTTTAGGCAGTTCCTGATCAAAATCCTTATTTTTATCTTTTTCTTCATTATGGATTTTTGCTAATAGGATAGTGTTAAGTTCTTCTTTATCCTTTATAATTTTCTCATTATCTTCCTTAACCTTTCGAAATTCAGATATTAGTTCATTCACGGTCCTTTTTAACTCAGATTTATTGTCCTGAATTTCATTTAGGTCTACCCCGAAATCTCCATCCCTTAGGTTACCATATTCATTTAATGGTTGTTCCAGGCGATGTTCCTCTTTTGCAAACATTCCCACATATTCCATATTTCCTACAAAAATCATTTGTACTTATCCTTATTGTGTAAGAGAATTTTCAAGACAAAAATAAACATGAGTTATTTTTCTCTTTTCTATAGCAGTTTTGTGTTGAGCCTATTCAGGACTAGTGCTGAAACCATGCTCTGATACCATATGTAAAAAAACTCAAAACTCAATATATTTTTTGTTTCTTTATATCCATATATTTGCAGACACATTAATCTAATACCCAACTATTATGACAGAAAACAAATAAAAGACACCATGGCCATATTAAATGGTCAAATTCATCCTTGTATAAATCATCCTCAGGCGTAAGGACCCTTCTAACAGTCGTTTTTCCACTGACAGGTCCATTCTGCAACCACAATATACATTTCTACACTAAGCTGAGTTTTTGACCTTCCTCCTTTCACTTTCTGTCTTCCTCTTTCTGCCCTCCCATATTCCTCTTACCTCCTTTATCTACAGACCTCAGAGGCTGGAAACTTCATAAAACAATCACTTAAACTTTCTGCTTTCTGCCTTCTACTACAGAACATAGAAGTCAAAACTTCATAAAACAATCACTTGGAATTTCTTCCTTCCACTGCGGAACTCAGAAGTTGGGAACTGATAAAATGATCACTTGAAATTTCTTCTTTCCTCCTTTCGCTACGAAACTAAGAAGTCGAAAAATCATAAAATGATCACTTAAACTTTATTCTTTCCTCCTTCCACTGCGAAACTCGGAAGTTGTAAACTTAATAAAACAAACACTTGAACTTTCTTCATTCTGCCTTCTGCTACAGAATTCGAAAGTTGAAAACTTCATAAAATGAACTTCTTGAACTTTTTTCTTTCTGCCTTGCGCTGCGAAACTTGGAAGTCAGAAACTTTATAAAATGAACACTTGAACTTTCTGCTTTTCACCTTCTGCTATGGATCTTGGAAGTTAGAAAATTTATAAAATAAACACTTGAACTTTATGCTTTCCTCTTTCTGCTGCGGAACTCAGAATTCGAAAACTTTATAAAAAAACACTTAGAATTTCCAATGAAACTTCGTGACTAACATTAGTCATTGATCTGCTTTGTGGATCATATCTGGATTGTTTATCTTCTAAAATTGGAAATCAACGTCTAACCCTGCGAATTGCGGAAGTTAGGTTTCTCTTCAAATTTTTGGGACTTCCATAGATCCATCCTACGCACTCCTATGAACCGTCGATCTTGTTGCGGGTTAGATTTGGATCGTCAATATTTTAGTTTTTACAAATCAATGATTAACTATGGATTCAATGAGTTTCTGGTTGATTTTGGGTTTAACTCACTGTAAAATATTTGGATCTGGAAATTTATCTGTGTTTGCAACCAAACCTTACTTCTGCTGACTGATCATGAATTGAGAACATATAGCTGACTATAATAATTTATTCGTATAGTTTAAAATATGGTTTCCTCTTTGCAAAATCAGTTCCGACCTCAATATTGAATGACTCATAACTAAACTATAAAAAAGCATTATAGTTTCATTTGACAAACTAAATTTGTAATGAATAATTAAGGGAGAAATATGAAAATCAAATTCAGAAGGGAGTACACAGCACTAAACTCTGATACCGTGTAAAAATAGAGGATCCAAATCCATTAGATGTAGATTCATAAATTCTAAATCATTCTAGTATAACATATCAGTGACAAGCAGACCTAAGTAATTCAACTTAGAATTAAATAATAATTTCTACAGTAGTTTATTACTAACAATCATGGATACATGTATGAATGCCCAATATGGGATACATTGGAACAATTTAACATTGTATAGATCTAGAGTATACAAAACCTAGATAATGGTCCTATAGAATGTGTAAGAAGAGTACAGTATGGAAATATAACTTCAATTTAACATTTCACATATACACCCTACTGCATATAAATCATTCATGATAAACAGAGTAGGAACCTAGCACCAATGCTTGGAAAACACTAGAGGAGAAATTATTCCTCCCAACCAACTCCCAAAGCAGCCAATTTAATTTCTCCAGAACCCTTGGTCCTTTTCACTGAACCACAAGAGGAAAAAATCTCAATGCGCCATCTCTTGCATGATACAGATGTTAATCCTCATCCAATGCTAGCCTCCTGCTGCTCATGGACATACTATTAAATAGTATTTTTCCTAGGACTTGGTGATTTATGAGCCTATTGCTCTTCAACAAATCAACTAGGAGTGCGGACCTGATTTTTGGGGATGATTCCTCCTGCATCTTTAGTTCTCACTCGGTGGTCTCAGCCACATGTCATTTCCCTTTTGTGGGTCAGCGAGCACTCTTTCAATGGTTATTTCCACTTGTGTTCTGCTTCAACATTTTTTATTAATAAGGAATGTTCTATTAAAAATCAAATGTTTTATTCTTGAATTCCTATCAAAGAATAATAAAATAATAATCAAAGTATTTTCTAGCAGAATTCAAAAATATTAAATCAGGGGGTATTATAATAAGTGTGTTGCAATAGAAAAATGAATCTTTTGTGTTTCTTCATTAAATTAAAAAAATATTTTGGCATAGTTCCAAAAACTAACCTTTGGAATATATTATAAGAAATAAAGGTTCCTTTTGAGTATACATTTCATGGGTTAAATATTTATAAGATTTATATTTCCAAGTTTAGGAACATTGATGGTTGGTCTAAAGAAATTAATTGTAATGTAGCAGTAAAAAAAGGTTCCCCCCTATCCCCTACCCTTTTTGGTATATACATTGAAAAGATAGAGGGTTTTTTGGGAAGAATTATCTTTTCTTGACTGTGGAAATTGAACCCAAGAGATAGATCAATTACACTCAATAAATTGCTAATCAAACATGAAAATTTTACACAAAAGGAGACTAAAATTGGAGCATAACTTAATCTTGTATTGAATAAATGTACATTAACCAACAATATGAAGTAATAGGATGCTCAAATATATAATTACAGGAGATATTCTAAATAAATAGGTTTCTATTCGAATTGGTCAAAAAGCAGGCTTACTAAAACAAGTCAAATCCCCCATAGGTGCAAAAAGGAATTTCCAAATCCATGAAGATCCTCTCGAATTAGATAAAGAAAGTGGGAAAGATAATATGTGGTGGAAATAAAACTTATTCATGCTTTTGTATGGAGAAAATAAATGAGGATGATGTGGTCAAAAAACAAGGCAAGTTCCCCTAGACTAGCTTTTCTTTTATGCCGTAAAACAGATGTAAAGAAAGGAAGCTTTCAGAAAAAGCAGATATGCACTTTACGGAACTAGAAATAAACATACATGTTAAATATGTTTCTAGGATGATTCCAAAGTGCTCCATGACCCAATTTAGCAAGTATTTACTTCTAGGAACATGTAGAAGTCAACTAGCATAGAGAGGGAATCTAGGATTCTAGGAATAAGACAAAAATGATTTAATTAATGTTAAATATGGGTAACTATGGGTTGATTATTCTAACACCCCCCGTTAAGGATGAATTTATGAGTAAATATTAGAATATTACAGGGCCTAGAAACAAGGCTTAGTCACCTTTTTACATACTGCATGTTCATACAACCAAGGAAAGAGGCAAAAACCCAGTGGGAAAATCCTCCCTTAAACATGCACAGGAAAACAAAATTTTTGAAATATTGTCATCAATAATTCTTCATAACATGATCAACAATCCCCAATAGTCATTTGAGATTATTGAAGGTCTTCTCATAGATTACTTGGGTGAAGATGTCTACTACTTGTTATCAAGATGCACAGTAGAGTAGAGAAATGCTACCATCATGCACAAGCTCCCTGATATAGTGCATATGGATCTCAATGTGCTTGGTTCTTTGTATTTGAACTGGATAAATGGAGATTTGAATGGTTATTTGATTGTCAAAATATATGACTGTTGAAAACTATGATTCGAAACCACATTCTCCAAGTATCCCGTACAACCATAAACATTGAGTAGCTACATTTACAACTCCTCTATACTATGCCTCTGTAGGTGAGAATGCTATGGCACTCTTCTTCTTACTTGACTAGCTAATTGGTCCTTTCACAACCATGAAAAAATATTATGGGGTAGACTTTCGATCCTTTTTTTCACCTTCCCAATCATTGTCAGTAAATCCAACTAGCTCTAAGTCATATTTTGCTTTGTAAAAAATCCCATGAGTCCTTGTTCCCTGAACAAAGTTTAGGATCCTCTTGGCTTCTCTCCAATGGATCTCATGAGGCTGATCTATGTATCTTGAAGCCACACTAACTACATAATATAAGTCAGTTCAAGTATGTGTAAGATAAAGCAAGCACCCATTCAACTGCCTATACAGTGTATTATTTACCATAGGAGAAGAACCTGCTTCTTCAAGCTTAACTCCTGAAATGAATGGAGTCTTGCTTGGATTGCAATATTTCATGATGAAATTGATGAGAAAATATGAAGCATACTTTTAATGATTAAACTTGATTCCATGTTGGGTTTGAGCAATTTTGAGACCCAATAATCAAATCAGCAATCCCAAATATGTCATAGAAAAGGCATGGTTCATTGCATCCTTCAAGGAGACAATCTATTTCTTTGAACTTCCCATAATCAGAAGGTCATCCATATACATAAAAATAATCATTAAATAACCATGAATCAGCTTCAAACAAACATTAGGATCAGACATGCATCGAACAAAACTCAGTGATAGCAGAAATCCATCGATCTTGGCATACCAAGCCCTAGGGGCTTGCTTGAGCCCACACAATGATTTCTTCAACTTGCACACTAAATATGGATTAGATACAAAACATTATATATCCTAGATATAAATCTCTTCAGTCAAATCTCCATTTAGAAAGGAATGCTTTACATCCATGTGATGTGCCTCCCACTGCTTCGAAGCTGCAATGGCTAGGGCAAGCCTTTTGGAGTCCATGTTTTCCACTGGTGCAAAGGTCTCATTGTAGTAAATAACATGTAATTGAAATTAGATTTTGGATACAAATATTTTATTGTATTTCAGAGGTGAACCATTAGTATAAAAATTAGTTTTGAAGACCCACTTACACTTCACTGGCTTTCTTCTTAGGGGGAGATCAACCAGTTCCCATGTGTTGTTCTTCTGGAGCAAGATGAATTATTATTTCATGGATTTTTTCCATATTGGATCATGTGGTGCATGTTCATATATCTGTGGATCAAAATCTATCATCAAATAACACTTCTCAACAAAGGGAGGATCTTTCACACAAAGGGAACTCTCAAATTGAGATCTAGTCCTCCTAGTGTCATTAGGATTTCCATCTAGTTCCCTAGCTACATGAATGGTCCTTGGTTCCCACTTTGGTCTTGTAGGGATGTTAGGATATGCAATTAATTAATCATTATCATACATATCAGAATACAAAACTTATTAGTTTCTTCACTTACAATCAATGGCTATGGTGGTGAAGAGGACTCTCCAACTTCAACTGTTGCTAAAGGCTCTTCTTCAAACTGAACACTTCTTTCAATGAAATATTTGTTTGTGCTTAAGTTGATCAGATTGTACATTTTTGAATCTTCAAAATACCCAATAAATAGGGACTCTTGGATATGGGGTTGCAAAACCTTCCTCTTTTCATTTGGAATTCTAGCCCAATCCTTTGAGCCAAAAATACTGAAATGGGTCACAACTGGCTTGTGCCCACTCCAAGATTTGAAAGGAGTCATACCATCAAGATGCTTATTTGGCACCCTATTTTGGATATAGGATGCATAGTTTATAGCTTCATCCCAAAACTTTGGTGGATTTTATCCTCCATCATACAAGTTTCCATCTCCTTCAGCGATATGTTCTTTCTCTCAGTAACACCATTTTGTTGTGGTGTGTAAGTGTTATAGCTGATTTCACCACTCCAGGTGAATCACACTTTTCATGGAATTCCCCTGTCCCTCTGCAGACTCCTTAGACCCCATGGACCATTTTTTGTCCTTTGATGTTTCCTTGACCATCCCTAAAAACATGTGAAAAATGATACACGCGAATTTTAAGCTTATAAGCGTGTATATACGCGGGTTGACCACTAAAACTGCATACATCGGGATGTGTACAAAATCCAAATCCTTTTGGATTTTTACTTAACATGGATCCGACTCACTTGACTCTTAGCCTTCCCTATGCCTTAAGATCGCTCAGATTCAACCTTTCATTACCCCTTTGAAAAGCTATATAAGGAACCCCTTGGTACATTGAAGGCATAAGAGAGAATTGAGAGCAAAGAAACTATAGTCCATTGTTGCCATAACTTATGCTTGAGTCTGCATCCCTTTGTCCCTTGGAGCACTTTTGTGTTCTTCCCAAGCTTTCCTTTCGCTTGTGAGCTTTCTATCTAGAAATGGAGGATTGACGTGGTGGAGGCCCAAGTAGGGGATTCATTTTCTCCGGTTCGCATACGTGTCAACAGAGGTTGTATCTTGTAATCTCTGATTTATATTAATAGAAATATCTTTTCCTGTCCAATAATGTGAGTTTGAATGAATATTTTATCCATTGGATTATGTCAAATGCTTATACATTATTGATTACATAAGCTAGAATAAATATAACACCATGATATATAGAATGCTTGTATTGTTTACTTGTTGTTGAGGAAGTAATCTATCAATTCAAGCTGAAGTTGGAAAGCTCAACGGGGATCTACTTCAACAGTCTGGAATAAGGTATGAGGTCTAATCCTTTAGTGTTAGACATTTAATTTCTATTGCATATTGGAAAGGATTGATTTCTAGAGTCAAGCTGTTTGTTGTGGTACCCCAAGCCATAGGAATTTCTCTCCATAACAGAATTAGCAACTTGGCTGGGGATGTTCCTTGTTTTTATTTGGGATTTTGTGGGCACAATGGGCTTGATATTATTGACTTGCTCTTTGTTTGTCCTTGTTTCTGGGTTGCATTTTATAGTATGTTCATCCATTGACACTGCCCTTTATTGGTTTGACCCTTGGACTTATTTTTACCACTGCCTTCTCTGTATACATAGGTTTTTGGCCAAAAGTCGTGTACATATGCGGGTTTTTGGCCAAAATTCACGTATATACGCAGGTGTTCTTTAAACAGTCGTGTGCATCCTCCCTTTTGGTGCGTTTGATGTTGTAGGAAGTTGATGGGTGGGTTGTGAGTGTGGTTGGGTATTCCTTGGGTTTGATGTTGTCTGTTGGATGCTTCTTTTGTGACTAGAGACCGCTTTTTCATTGATTTTTCTTTGAAAGTAGTTTTAGTCATTTATCCTTTTTGTTTTTCCGTTAGTGCATTACTCTTTTTTGTCTCGGTGTCTTGCTGTGCTTGTCTTTTATACTTGCTGCAGAGACTGAGAGTTTTAGATGACTTTTATTGCATTTTTCATTCTTTTATATTGAAAAATACAAAGTATTTGCACTCTTAGTTGCATCTTAGATATGGATTTGAGGAGGTACTTGCATTGGATTGCTTGAATGAGAGTTGTGTTTAGGATTTCATATAGGAAGGATTGCATTGGCATTCAGAAAGGAATATATATTTATGCATCTCATGTAGTGGCATACCCTATTTTTCATTTGACAAAGATTGCACTTGGCATTGTTTGTTATGGTGTACATATTTACTTCATTGTTGAGTCATAACTTCATTAGTTGCACGATCATTTCCCTTTGAGTAATTATAGCCAATTAAAATCAACGCATAATAAAATGAATTACACTCTTTTCTTTTATAGGGTGCACCAACAAGATTAGGTTTTAGGATCTTGGAATAGTTCATTCTAAGTAAATTCTCCAAGATCACTAAACAAGAACATGTATGTGTCTATCCAGGTGAGTGTGTGAAATTCTTGGTATAACCAGTGTTTCTCAAGATCCTCCTCTCAAAAGGGTGTTACCCACAAGGCAGTGTGAGCGGTTATTGATTGGGATGACCCCTAGTCATTACTGAGTATCACCGTATATATTTCTAGGATTGTATTCGTATTTTGGGGCTCTTTCGAGAGTTTCGGGCTTTGCTACCCTACCCATACGGTCAATCCCACCTGCGACTGTCTACCTGAGCATTGATTATATTGAGGTGACCTTAGTGGCCTTACCTAGGATATTGAGGGGGTACTTTGCAGAGGTTATTCTATGGGTGTCCCAACTAGGTAGAGGTCAGACAGCACATGTGCTTTATGCGTTGAAGCTGAGGGCCACTATAATTGGTTATGTACCTCCACTTGTAGTGTATGGGAGTTTCGAGCCTCTCCTAGGAGAGATATACCTGCTACATTCGAGAGCTCACATATCCTCCCTTTGTTTGCTTATATTTTGGCTGTATATTTTCTTAGGGGTGTGTTCTTTGTGTGCTAGTTGTCCTTTGGGATCGTGGTTACTTGAGTATATTTATGCTATCTTGAGTTTGTGTCCTTTTATTTTTTGCATGCCTGGTATCCTATCACCCATCCTTGGTCCTATTACAGACTCTGGTGTCAAACTTGAGGGCATCACAACCCCTTACCGTGCTCATAGATTTGGGAATGGTCATATTCCATCCTCTACTCCATTTGTGGAGGATTTTTATTCCCATCGCTCGGTCTTTACACCGGTGGTCACCCTCATGGGGGTAGTAGTGGATGCGTGAACTTTGGGTCTACACTTTACTTTCTTTTTTATGTCCCATCGTTCACCGCATTCTTTCCTTTGGGTGCATTTGTCATGATCTTTCCTCCCTATATCCTATAATTTGGATTCTTTATTGACTATTTTGGGTTGTTTTGGACTAATATGGTTGTCATGTAGAGTCCAGTATTTGTACACTCTCTTCTAGGTTTCGACTCGTTCGTTTCTATCACAGGTATCATGTATAAACTGGCATATAAGTTAGGATATCACATCTGCTTGCATTTATGCATTGCCTTATGACCATTCCATCTTAACCTTAGGTACGAACCCATTCCATGGTATCACAGAACCTTCATGCTGTTGTTAGAAGTGCTACTATGTGAATGGTAGAGCTTTCCTATACATGGGTGTCCTAGTTAGCTCCCCTTTGCATTTGGTACCCATGATGTGAGTCCTCTCTTAGGTCTGAGAGTCTGTTGTATAGTATTTCCATGACATTTCGCAAGAGCCTCATACTCCTCTTGATCTTTTGCTGGCATATTTCCCTCAGGACTCCCTCATGTCAAGTTGTGAATGCATTATCATGAGATTTGCCTAACTTATTGATCTTTATGCCAACTTCCCTAACATTGTGTTTCAGCCATATAGCCCGAGCTTGTCTCATGTCTAGCCATGCAGAGCCATTTTTTATATCCTTGCATTGAGCATAGGTATGTTCCACTGCTTGGAACTAATTTTTTTTCCCTTATGACACTTGTCTCCTCCTAGTATGTAACTATCAAGCTATTTTATTCTTTTTTTAAGCTTTTTAAATAATTGAAAAAGTCGAAAAAATATCAAAAAACCAAAAAGCCGAACAAGGAAAGATGTTATCTGTGGCAGCTGTCTAGTTGTGTTGCCTTCAAATAGAGCACTGTATATCACATCCATTGGTTGGTTTATAGTTTGACTTTAGGAGCTGTACTCATTTATCTGAGTTTATCTCCACCGACTGGTTAACCTTCCATTCCCTATGGAGCCTCTGTCGATTCCCCCTGTGTCCCAGAGATGTCCCAGATTGTATATCGAGTCTGTGCTGCCTTTATTCAGTCACCATACATCATTATGCTCTTGTTCGAAGGAAGTTGAAGCCTGAGTCGACCATTCCTCAGTTCTCTTGACTTTGCATGTCGGCCATTCCCGGTATAGTTACTGGTTCATGAACATTATGATCGAGTCCTTCCACATTATATAGATTTGCTGA
Organism: Pseudotsuga menziesii; assembly: GCA_001517045.1. Classification (NCBI taxonomy): domain Eukaryota; kingdom Viridiplantae; phylum Streptophyta; class Pinopsida; order Pinales; family Pinaceae; genus Pseudotsuga; species Pseudotsuga menziesii. The sequence continues at coordinate 207,005 of LPNX010269843.1, read as the reverse complement.
GTACCTCATGTTGGATGATGGGGGATACCTAAATTCCCTCCTTCCAGTGGATTTCATCCCATAGACTTTAGATCATTTATTCTGGGATTGGAATCTAGAGTCATTTTGAGTGCCTTGAGACTTGCAGTCATCAGTGGCAGGTTCTTTCACCATCGACATTTTTTGGGAATAAATCAATGTCCCCTGATCAATGGATCCTCTCAAGTGTTCGACCTCAACTCATCTATTCACACTTGTTAGTTTGCACTCTGGTACCTTGATTCCCATTTTCATCATCGGTGGGTGATCTCGCGTCTATTAATGGTATACATTAATGACCAGTAATCAGACGATGGACTACTAATTTTTTCGACCTCGACACCTCTATTCGCATAGTAGGACATGTACTCGTAGCGGTTTGTGTAGAAGACTTTCCATATTGGTGGCATCTCTTATATGCTACCTCCTTGATCATGCCAGTGTTCATGAGATTTCAGCTCTCGTGACTTGATTTCAGTATATGTCAGATATTTCCAACCATTATGGAGATCTTGATATGTTATATATCTTCAGCCATTATGGAGATTATGGTCCTTTGTATATCTTCATCATGGAGATTCTGATCTATGTATATTATATGTGGCGATGACCACTTATATGATATCTTGTATCATGCCTATTCATGGACATTGTACTCTTATGTATCCGGGACTGCTATATGTATTTGCAGTTATGTGCAAAGTTGTATTATTATACTTTGCTGATTGGGTGGCTGGTCTTCCATTTGGAATCCTTCATCACTCCACTTCTAGGATGGACTTATAATGTATTTCAGCCATCGTATGACCCCTCTAACCTCAGACATTAGGGGGCATCTGTTATAGCCGATTTCACCACTCCAGGTGAATCACACTTTGTATGGCCTTCCCTTGTCCCGCTACAGACTCCTTAGACCCCGTGGACCATTTTTTTTCCTTTGATGTTTCCTTGACAATCCCTAAAAACATGTGAAAAATGATACACGTGACTTTTAAACTTATAAGCGCGTATATATGCGGGTTTGACCACTAAAACTGTGTACATCGGGATGTGTACAAAATCCAAATCCTTTTGGAGTTTTCCTTGACATGGATCTGACTCACTTGACTCTTGGTCTTCTCTATGCCTTGAGATCGCTCGGATTTGACCTTTCATTACCCCTTTGAAAATGTATATAAGGAACCCCTTGGTACATTGAAGGCAGAAGAGAAAATTGAGAGCAAAGAAACTATAGTCCATTGTTTCCGGAACTTACGCTTGATTCTGCATCCCTTTGTCCCTTGGAGCACTTTTGTATTCTTCCCAGGCTTTCCTTTTGCTTGTGATCTTGCTATCTAGAGATGGAGGATTGAAGTGGTGGAGGCCCAAGTGGGGGATTCAGTTTCTCCGGTTCGCAGACATGCTGACAGAGGTTGTATCTTGTGATCTTTGATTTATATTAATAGAAATATCTTTTCCTGTCCAATAATGTGTGTTTGAATGAATATTTTATCCATTGGATTATGTCAAATGCTTATACATTATTGATTATATATGCTAGAATATATCTAACACCATGATATATAGAATGCTTGTATTGTTTACTTGTTGTTGAGGAAGTAATCTATCAATTCAAGCTGAAGTTGGAAAGCTCAACGAGGATCTACTTCAACAGTATGGAATAAGGTATGAGGTCTGATCCTTTAGTGTTAGACATTTAATTTCTATTGCATATAGGAAAGGATTGATTTCTAGAGTCAAGTTGTCTGTTGTGGTACCCCAAGTCATAGGAATTTATCTCCGTAACAGTAAGGGATATAATGTTGCATCTGGATACCTGCATCTTTGCAATACTAGATGAAATCAGACTTTACATACTCACCACCATTGTTAGGTCTGTTACCACCTAAGTTGTACTTAGTGGTTTTTTATCAAGTGAGCCTGGTGAACCGGACAGGGTTAACTTGTTCAGACTTCAAAAGACCTTTGGAAGTACTTCTGGGAAGTGATTGTTGTATCATATCACATGTTCATACCCCATGGGGGGATTGTAATAAATGTTCTAGCATGATATTTTCTATAAAAGACTCGATCTCTTAGACCTTATTTATCAATCCGATCAGCCCAGGGTGTTTTTTCCCTTGGTTATTATTGGTTGTTGAACAAACGACTGATAATTTCTAAGTTTTTCACTCCATACCTCCAAAGTTGTGGTGTTCGGCTTGGAATTTATGCCTATTGAGGTTATTAGAGTCTATGTGTCAATGTATAAACATGCTAGACATCATTTCTGAGTCATATGAACATGTCTAAGTCCCCCTAGGTGTTTTTCAGTTTTTCAATTTTTTAGTTTTTTCAGTGTTTTTTTATTAAAATTTAATTTTTCCAAAACTTAGGCTATTTTTTAATAGTTTAAATGGAAAAATTGGTTTTGGAATAAAAGTGGGCCAAATAATCGGTTTCAGTCATGTAGGTGCTAATTTTCAAGCTAAGAGCACCATGTAAGCCCATGGACCCACTTTTTCCTAAGTTTTGAGTGATCTTCCATCACTCAGGTCAGAAAGCTCCAAAAATCAATTATTGATTATTTTAATTAATAAATTGATGAATAATGGAGCAAATCCAAAATCAATAAATTAGTGGATTCTCAACCGATTTGACTGAAATAAATCAGATCTGGAGCAGATTGACTGGATCTGACAAATCCTTGACTGAAGGAGGTGATAAAATCAGATCCAGAGTTGATCTACAGCTATCTTCATGGGGAATTTCTCCCTCTCTCTCTCATCCACACGTGTGGACTCTCCTGGATGCTCTGTGGACCGATGTGTCGGTGTATGGGTTGATGTGTCAGCTCAATCAAGCCCCCGGTTGACAAGTAGGCTCAGTTCAGCTTTTGTTCTACATTGATGAACTCTCCATCAGTTGATTTCACTTGATTCCATGAGAAATTGCACCCCCCCTGGGCTGGATGGCCTGCAATTTGTATATATCCTAGCACAGCCTCCTCTTACAAGCTAGTTAGAACTGGGATTGAGGTGCTGCTGCTATTGTACTATTGTAACTCTTCATTTGAAATAAAGAAAATATTTGGAGGCTATACGGTGTTGTGCCATTACACGTGTGGATGATTATTGCCATTAGTTTACTGAGGTAACCTGTATCTGTATTCATTTTTTTGCTAATTGCTTGTAGATCCGTTGTTAAGATTGATAATAGGCTTATTATAATCTTGATAGGAAGGCTTCTTTTCAATAAGTTTATTGACCATATCCTTCTTTGATGCATATTTAGATATCTAGATTCAACATGTCCTATAAGCTTATATGCATGTTATTTTGAATCTCTGTGGATGTACTAATTGGATCTCACAAGTTTCTTGGCAAGTTCTTTGATTTCAGCTGAGCTGCAGGTTACTACATTGGAGAGGATGCTGATCTATCTTGCTTCTTCATTCTCTTCAAAACTTTCCAAAGGCATAGTCCCTCGACATTCCACCTGAAATCCCCACTGTGGATCTTCAAGGAAACCGACATTTCTCTCCTCCTCTTCCTCCCTCAAAATCAACATTTTTACCTGGTTACTTTGTTCGTAGCTTTTATTTTGCTTATATATATAATATTAAAAGTAATTACAACACATATATATCTTATCAAAGCCTATATTCTATATCTTGCACTTAAAAAAGTTTCATAAGCATTCTAGATCTAGCTTTAGGGAAATCGTCTTTTTGCATGAAAATTTAAAGAAAACTTGTAGATCACATGCATTAGATTTCCTTTGCTGTTATAAAATTTAATATTATGAAATATCAGTGCATATTTTATTGGCTTCACAAACAGCGAGCCAAGATCCCAAGGAAAGCTTGCTTTCCTTGGTTCCTTTTTTCCTGTTTAGCTAGTTTTAACTTCTTCTTTTTTTGAGATAAGGTAGGATGATCCAAAGGTACTCTTAAAGTGCCTTTGGGAATATATTATTCTAAAATTATCATTTTATTTTATTATTTCTTACATAAAATAAAGGAATTTTCTGTCTGAAGTGGCCTCAGGAGCATTCAAATCCCCCCAGGGGTCTCCCTTTTCACTAAAAATATTAAAAAAATATGCATAATTGTAAAGATCTTGGTTTCAGCCTGTATAAGGACCAAGAATTTTCTGATATATCATTTCTATGATATTGTAACCACTGTTAATAAAATTATTCTTTGAATAGGCTCTTTTGAGCCCATTCCCCATCCCCCGTGGGGGGATTTGCATCGGTGTCCTTTTTATTACCTTTTTGCTCATTTATTTTCAAAATAGTATTGATATAATATGTAGGGTGGTATAATATATTTCATTATTAATTTCATACTCCATATCTTACATTTCAAAGTAATCGTAATACTTACCCCATGATTTCCTGATTGACCCGAAAGGGGAAAGATATTCATGGTAGGATTAATTAAGAAACTAGAATTGTGTGTCTATTTTATTTTTTCTATCATTTGTTTATCAGCAACTATAAAATTAACCCCTCCTTGATTCCCTGATTGAGATCCACTTGGATCGAAAGAGGTTCCTAGAGGGTTTTCTTTTAAACAAGAACATCCAATTTAAAACTTACATAAATTGACAAGACTCCAGTGTGTATGCTCTGCACTTGGATGCGGTTCTTCCAATCAGTCAAACTGTATCAAAAGCACTTGGGTGACTAGTATAATTAGGACTCACTCTCCCCAACTTACAAACCATCAGGTGAAAATCCAACACCTAGATCAAACCTTTACGGTGGAAAAATACCCAAAGGAAGCGGGGACTTTTGAAAAGTGACCTCGGGGCACTGATCTCTGCCACACCCTAACGGGTGCATTATGAAAAATAGCCCCATAGACTCCATTTCAACCCACATATTCCTTGCGGGTAGCCGTGAAGGTTTATTTTTGGACATACTCCAAGTACTCTTGGGTATATCTAGAATCCCCCCTTAGCCTAATTTTAATCAACTCACACTTCAATTTTAACTTAAAATATACCAAGAGGCAATCGCAAAACACTCACTCCAAGCACATGCAAGTACATTGTTTCTATTTTTTGACTCCATTCTAAGGAACTGGTTATTTTCTTGTTCTATATATATATATTATGTCTCAGCATTGTGATTTCGTGTGTTCATCTTTTATATCTTTCCATCTTTGATTATCTATAGTTAAATCGCAAACTCCTAAATAAATCATTCAGTTTAACATCACCACACTAAGTAATTCTCCTTAGTAACTTAATAGGGTCTACCCCCCTTGGCTTCATTAGGAGTTGAGCCTAAACGGAGGAGTCAAGAACAAGGTGACAGCCTTGACTCGAGAATTCCCCCCAAGGACACACTGAGTGGCTTGAATATTTGAGGATATTGGGTTTCTTCCTAGACTGGTTTTCAACCAAGGATCTAAAGACTTTGAATAGGTCAAAAACTTCAGACTTATGCTTTAGGAAGTGAACCCAACAATACCTGGAAACGTAATCTATGAAGGTGAGTGCATATTTGTCTTGACTCGTGTACATATGAGGGAATGGAATAGTAATGTCACTTTGGATCCACTCAAGAGGTACAGAGGTACTCTCATGAATAGCTCTCTCATACTTGTTCTCTAGGTGTTTTCCTAGGATACAACCTTGATAGACTCCCTTAGAAAACTTGATATTTGGTAACCCTATGACCATGCCTTTTGAACTCAAATCAGAAACATACTTGTAGTTAAGATGGCCAAATATTTCATGCCAAATATTGCTTGCTTCATTAGCATGAGTAATGAGAGAATATGGGTTTGAGTAGGGTAGAAAATGGGAAAACTTGTATACCTTCGAAGTGTGATCAACAACACCTTTTTCTACGACTTTACCATTCGAAATCTTAGTGATTTCAACTTCATTGGGAGGGAAGATGGATTTTTTTGGAGATGTAGTGACAGTCATCTGATACAGTGACACGAGATTAGAGGCAAGACCTGGAACATCTAACACATTATTGAAATTACCATGGTCAAGATCAATCCTACCCTTTCCCATACTATTAGTCAGAGAGTTATCTCCCAAAACTATTGGTGGACCTTTCAACATGTCAAGAGAAGAGAATATCTCTTTTTTCAAAACCATATGTCTGGAATCTCCAGAATCAATGATGAAATTAGGTGAGCTTGAGGTGCCAGCAACCAAGGCATTTAGTATCTCCTTGTCTTCTAAATTTGATCCTCCTCCCCTCTTCTTTGAGCAATCGGGAAGGGAGATGTTGTTCTTCTCTAAGAGTTAGGTCAACATGCCTATCTGATTTTTCATACAAGAGCTCTCGGGATGATAGGCCTTACTGCAGTATGTGCACTTGATCATTTCTCCTTTGTTCTTCTTCTTCTGGCGGTTCTTCTTGGATCCCGAGGACTCCTCTTGAGACTTTTCCTTCTCTCTCTTTTGATCAGGTGGATTTTTATATTTTTTCTTGATTTTTGAACCCACCTTTGAATCTCTAGGAACCAAATCTTGGTCTTTGGAAGGTTTTATGGTACCCATCATCACCAATTTATCTTGCTCCTGAGTGAGGGATTCCATGAACTCAAAAATCTTAGGCATCTTCTAGGTTTGAGTTGTCAGTTTAGTGGCATAGACGGTCAAAACAAACATTGAATAGTCAAGACCAAGCTTTGATAAAATGGTCAAAACAAGTTGCTCCTCCTTCTTTTCAATCCCACATTGTTTTAACTACAAAACAAGGGCCTTAAACTTGGTAAAATAGAGTTGCAATTATTCAAACCTACTGGGATTCAAGGAGATAAATTCATTATCGATTTGATGTCCTCTGATATCATCTACATTTCCAAAAATCTCTTCAATATTCTCCCACACATCATTAGGAGATGTCAATGAATCAAGATGAAAGAGGAGGTCTCTTGAAATACTCAGACACAAAAGACCATAGGCCTCATCCCTCCTGTTGTTCCATTTGATTTTCTCTGCAGCTGCATTGGGATTTTCTTCAGTAGCCATGGTAACCCTGTAGAGACCTTTTTATCTAAACAATATCTCCATCTCATCTTTCCATTCGAAGAAATTGAATGGAGTCAAGATGATCCTTTGAGATTGGTCCATATCTCAGCTCATGTGCCCTTCAGTCAGCAGAATATGCTCCCAGTCAGTGATGTCGAACCTGCAATAAAAATTTGGAAGGAGATAAATTGATCCACAAATACTCTGATACCATGTGGAAATTTAACCCAAGAGATAGATCAATACACTCATAAAATTGCTAATCAAACATGCAAAATTCACACAAAAGGAGACTGAAATTGGAGCATAAATTAATCCTATATTGAATAAGTGTACATTATCCAACCATATGAAGTAATGGACTACTAAAATATATAATTACATGAGATATTTGAAATCACTAGGTTTCTATTTGAATTTGTCAAAAAGTAGGCTTACTAAAACAAGTAAAATCCCCCATATGTGCAAATCCATGAAGATCCTCATGAATTAGCTAAAGTGGGAAAGATAATATGTGGTTGAAAGACAACTCATTCATGCTTTTGTATGGATAAAAGGAAGTAGGGTGATGTGGTCAAAAAACAAGGCAAGTTCCCCTATAATAGCTTTTCCTTTATTCCTTAAAACAGATGTAAAGCAAGGTAGCTTTCAGAAAAAGTAGATATGCGCTTTAAGGAACCGGGAATAAAATAGGCATGCTACATATGTTTCCAGGATGATTCCAAAGTGCTCCATGACCCATTTTAGCAAGTATTGACTTCTAGGAACATGTATAAGTCAACTAACATAGAGAGGGAATCTAGGATTCTAGGAATACGACAAAAATGATTTAGTTAATGTCAAATATGGGTAACTATGGGTTGATTATTCTAACATTGACATGAATCAATCTATTACAGTCATCATCCTTCTTGTTTAAGCTGATGATTTTATTTTATGTCGACGAGTCCTTATGATCGTGAAAAGAAATTGAAAGTTTCTCTATGTTTTATCTGCCATAAAGAATAAAATCAACATTACAAAAACAAGTATCTCTCATGAGATCTGTAGTGAAACAGGGCATTAGAAAATTCCCAAAACATCATGGGACGAAAGGATTTGTCATATTTGTGTCACTGAGAGGGATGGATATAAAAACGTTTTCTCTTAGAATGTTCTACATACACTCACATTAGATCAAAAGTTCAAAATGTTTGTTACAATATTTACCTTCCTAACCCATTAAATCGTCACAACTATGATGATCTAAGGAATTATCCTTGTCTTAAATATTTTTGATAACATAAATAAAATTATTAAACAAACCTTGAGTGTTTCCTTACTTTTTGAAAGGTCTGATAAACCAAAGTTGTTCTTAGTGAACATTAATAACCATCATCATCATGACTTTATGCTAGCAATCACATAATTGACTAAAATTAGATAATGATAGTCAATTTTATTAATTAATTTTGCATGGAAAACTTTGTTGATATCAATATATGATAGGTAATACTTGAATATATGCCTATACATTGGCTAAGTACTAGCAACAAACACATTAAATATTTATGTGTCTATATATTTTAATAGGCATATACTTAACACATTTTATTGGAATAAAACATTATCAACGTGTTACAATTATTATTTTCAAGTATATAGACATGTTAATATCACTAATGTGGTTGATTCTATTATAAATTATTTAACTTTCTTCCTACATTATATGCATTTCATCTTCAGCTTGTTTTGTTTACCACACAAGTTTACATTGATTGTATTGCACTTAGACACATCCTTTTACAATATAATATGAAATATATGTGTAATGTAATGTAAATATGACATGGCATCACTATTACATGGAGGGGGAATTTGAGAAAATAAATGATCAAATCATCTCAACTTGAGACAAAAAATACTTGTGTATTGTCTCAAATAGTTTCTTTAAGCGAGTGTCTTATTTTGGGGGGTGCAATTTCGCTTCCATGGCATGTGTATTACTTACTTTATATAGGATAGTAATTCACAACCTTTAATTTTTGTTTTATTTTCAAATATTTTAAAATTAGTTCTAAATTAAGACAACCAATTAATTTGTGCTTGGAAATATAGTAGGTTAGAAGTTAAGTGTCGCCATAAAATTAAATATGTTATTTATTTTTATGTCGATAAATGTTTTTATTTGAAATTTGGGTGGACTACTGCCTATGATTTTTCATCTATGGAGGAGGATGAGACAAGTGTACTATCGAGATTGATTTTATGGCACTCGTTCAAAATTCAAAATAAAGAACTATAAAAAAATGAATATAAACAATAACGAGTAGATAGCTGGTGAATGGATAACTGGTAGCAATGCAAGGATAAATCATAGTCAATGAATGGATAACCAACATTTCAAGGAAGATAACTAGAAGAATGCGAGATAAAAAGAAAAATAATATAAACAATAATTGGTAGTTGATAAATGTATAACAGGAAGAATATCGGTGATAACATGTAGGCAGGGATAACTCATAGTTGAACATGTTTACCTAGAATAATATCTCTCAACCATGTGATCCCTATCGACGTGATCCAACCAAAAATTATGTGGGTGTGCTAGTTTTATGTGTATTTGTAATCACCTCATTTTCTATGCCTCATTTAGCTATTATCACCTTCTTTTTTCTAGTAGTTAAACAGGTGACCTGTTATCCATGCATCACCTACCATTTATATATATATATTTATATAAATATATATATCTATATATCTATATATATGTATATATGTATATATATAATTTTTTATTTCAAATAATCGGGATCGTAAAATCAATCTTTATAGTAGACTTGTCTCATCTTTGTGTAAGCTAGGATCCATGAAGATCAACCTCCACCATGGATTAAAAAAAAGTGGAGAGAATTGCATCGATAGGTGTTATTATAGCACATATTAGTATAAATAATGGTTTTTTTGTTTTGTTCTTGATACAAATTTTATGGTGATAGGCATTAATTACGTCGATAAGTGTTTTTATTTGAGATTTGGGGTGGACTATGGACTATGTTTTTTCATCTACAGATGAGGATGAGACAAGTGTACTATTGATATTGATTCTATGGAAGTCATTGAAAATTTGAAATAAACAATTATAAAAAAATATATATATAAAAAATAATTGGTTGTTGATGAATGGATAGCTGGTAGCGGTGCATGGATAACTCCTAGCTGATGAGTAGATAACCAACAGTTCATGGCAAATAACTAGAAGAATGTGATATATATATATATATATGATAAATGGATAACATGTAGCTAGACATGGATAACTCATAGTTGAACTCATTTAACAATAAGAATCTGAGGAATAAAAAAATATACTATGTCTTTCATTATGTCGCTATCACGCAACCATTTAATCCCTATCAGCATGATCCAACAACAATTTATGTGGGTGTACTAGTATCTTAGAATTTTGAGGTGTACTATGACCTATTCTTTTTCATATATGGATAAGGATGAGACAAGTGTACTATCGAGATTGATTCTATTGTAGTCATTTGAAATTCCAAATAAACAATTATAAAAAAAATAATACTAGCACACCCACATAGTTTATGGTTGGATCCCATGACTAAACGGGTTCAACTCTGAGTTATCCATGACTAGCTACATGTTATCACCAACGTTATTCCTGTTATCCATTTATCAACTAGCAGTAATTTTGTATATTCTTTTTCTTTTTATCTCATATTCTTCTAGTTATCTTCCATAAACGGTTATCCATTCATCAGCTATGAGTTATCATGCATTTCTAGCAGTTATCCATTCATCATCTAGCTACCAGTTGTTTTTTATTTTCTTTATTTTATAATTGTTTATTTTGAATTTTGAACAACTGTTGTAGAATCAATCTCGATAGTACACTTGTCTCATCCTCTCCCATATATTGAAAAGCATAGGCCGTATTTCACTCCAAATCTCAAATAAAAACATCTATCAACGTAATAAAAAATAACTGGATGATGCATGAATACCTCATAGTTGTTCAATGGAATGACCAATAGTTCATGGCAAATAACTAGAAGAATGTGAGATATAAAAAATAATATAAAAAATAACAGATGGTTGATAAATGGATAACTCGTAGTTGATGCATGAATGCATGGATACCATATAATCTGGGGTGGACTAGTATTGGACGCATAGACAATCTATAATTTCATGGTACACAACTTGCATTCTTATGGTACTTAACTTGCGGTCTATAACCATTCACCAACCACAAATTAAGTGGTTGTGCTAGTATAATATAATTTTGATTATATATTGAGCTTATAATAATTTATGGATAATACTAAGATTCTTCAACCTTAGAGCAAGGAAACTTCTTTAAATACAAAAAGTCTNATGTATGTATGTATGTATGTATGTATGTATGTATGTATGTATGTATGTATGTATGTATGTATGTATGTATGTATGTATGTATGTATGTATGTATAGATATAGAAAACCTTAGTTCAAAAGAAAAAAATGTATTACATAAGTAAAAAGAAAGAGAATATTTTGCACCTCTCTAAATTAGATGTAAGACATTTGCACCTTAGTACACTTTAAAAATATTTTGATGTTAGGGACAACATTTAAACCCATTTTTATAGAGGAAGACATTTTTTCTTTAGTAGACATGTTGCTATTAGACGGTTCATAAAAGGGAACGATAAGGACATTCAAGGATACAAGAAAAAAACTTAAAAACTGGTGGCCTATCATCATCCCTTATATCCACAAGCTCTTAAATACAGTAAAATAGGGTTTCCCTAAAACAATCCATCTTATTATAGGACAACTATGATTTTGTCGCTTTTATCCAAGTTATATGGAATTATTTTGGAAAAGAATATTACCATATGGCTAGAAAGTCATGAACAATAAGTTAAATGTCATGCTCTATTTAGGAGAAATCATTCAAATGTGGACCAAGGAACTTTTTAAGGATCCATAATTTTCTCAAAGTGTGGAAAACTTGGCAATCTTATTAATTCTTAAATTTGCAACCATAAAATGTTAAAAGAGTTAAAAAAAATTTAAGGACTTTATATAGTTTTTGGAGAATTATGGTGATTTTTAGAGTAAAATAATTATCTCATGGAATTTTGGCTAATCATCTTTCAAAAAAAGGAAAATTGATGAATAATTTTTTGGGAAAATAGGTCAAAAAATAGCCCATGGGAAAAAATTTTCCCCTGAAAGTTTCCTTGATGTGGACCAAATTATTACACTTAGGACCATTGCATAATTGCATTATGCTTAGGACCATTGTGTAAGTGTTATGAATAGGGTCATAGAGGAATAAAAATAAAAATAAATGTGAAAATAAAACATATAATGTCATAATAGAAGAGGGACACAAATATATGTGGCTCATCCAATATGGGCTACATCCATTGAAAAATATCTAGCCCTTCCTTTATTCCATCAAACACAATGAAGGGATAAAACCTACACCACATTCATTGCAACCTCCTCTTCACTCTCTCTTGTCCCATCTCACACTCTCTTGGTTGTAATAAAATGCCCTCATAAAATGAGGGTTTCCTTCTAGTGAAAAAACAACAACTTAAACTCTACCATCTAATATGTGACCTAATGATGAAAAATGCAAATTGAATAAGGAGTCCCAACATTTTACAAGGCATTTTTCCAAAAAATTATCTTCTGAGGCACTATCCCTGAACCCCCACCTGAGGGAGGAGGGTTCCAAAAGACTCCCTATAAATAGCTGTGGAAGGACAAGCCTCACCCACACTCCCTTATTAGGAACTGGGATCCATACATGGATGAAACAAAACCTCTGATTCAAGAAGCTAATCAGGATCCACAAACCAACAATAAGTTTGTTGCAATAACAAAATGAGTCTTTTGTGTTTCTTCATTAAATTTAAAAAATATTTTGGCATAGTTCCCAAAACTAACCTTTAGAATACATTATAATATCTAAAATTTATTTTTGAGTATAGAGTTTATGTGTTAAATTTTTATAAGAATGATATATTCCAAGTTTAGGAACATTGAGGGTTGATCTAAATAAATTAACTGTATTGTAGGAGTCAAGCAAGTTCCCCCCTATCCCCTACCCTTTTTGGTATATACATTGACAACTAGATAGAGGGTTTTTTGGAAGAAGTAGCTTGTGTTGACATGAATCAATCTAGTACAATCATCATCCTTCTTTTTTAATCCGATGAGACTATTTATGTCGATGAGTCCTTATGATCATGGAAAGAAATTGAAAATTTTCAAGGATTTTTTCTCTAATATGTGAATTACTAGTAACACAATTTTTTTATGATAATCAAATACAAAAAGATAATATCTTGTTCTAACTTCATGCACTATGAAAAATGGAGGGTGGAAAGTTTATTATCGACTTGAAAACAGTTTTAGATCGAGACCTTTGGGATGGGGATAAGAAGAAACTCCTATTTGAGACTCTTATTAGTTATCATATCTTGTATAGTTGTGAAGTTTAGGGCTACAACAAATCTAGAGAATCATGGAAAATCATAGAGTGAAAATAAAAGAGTTTTATGACTTATAATCTCAAATTTAAATGCAATGCATGCTATCCTATCCTCCTCATAGAAGTAAGTCTCTCCCCCATTGAGAAAATATATACAACTAGGTATCTAATGTATAAGAAAAAGATAAGCCTAACATGTAAGACAAGAGGATTCCTAAGATTGAATCAAATTCTAGTCAAAACCACCTACATATCATGTGATGTTGGCATAAAGATGTCATGTCTTGGCTAAATAAATGGGGAGTCAAGGAGGAAGTCACTCTACAAAATAGTGATAATATTAAAAATATTATTACATCCAAATTTAACGATAAGTTGTGGTGTGGTAAATATATAGATGATAAGAGAAAATTAATATACTATATGGAGTTCATGAATGCTAATCTAGAATATTAAAATTTTATCTATGTTCTAACCGTCATAAAGAATAAAATAATAATTATAAAAATAAGTATTTCTCACGAGCTCCGTAGTGAAATGGGGCATTGGACAGTACCCAAAACAACATGGGACAAAAGTATTTGTCATACTTGTAACACTGAGAGGGATGGAGATGAAAATGATTTCTCTTATAATGTTCTACATACACCACAATAGATCACAACTTCAAAATGTTTGTTACAATACTTACCTTCCTAACCCATTAACTCATCGCAACTATGATGATTTAGAGAATTATAGTTGTCTTAAATTTTTTTGATGACATAAATAAAATTATAAAACAAACCTTGAATGATTCCTTAATTTTTTAAAGGTATGATAAACCAAAGTTGGTCTTAGTGAATGTTAATAACCATCATCATCATGGTTGTATGCTAGAAATTACATAATTTCCTAAAATTAGATAATGGTAGTGTCACATGCCCCAATTTTTCCAAATAATATTATCTTATTTTGATTTTATTCCAAGACATTATGTTAAATTTTATGTTAAAGTTGTAACTAATGACTCAGCAGAGTCAAGGATGTGGAATGTAATTTTGAATATTATAATTTTAAATAAATAAAAGTGGAGACAACAGCTTGGGAGAACCGTTAAAAAGAGTGTTACTAGTCAAGTTGGTGGAGGAGACTAGGTGGAGAGAAAATAGACAAGTGGAAGCATCCTCAAACACTTCCTATGTTGCAGGTGTGAAACTCCCTACATTTGGGGTCATGATCCCCTGAGAAAGTGGGATTAGAGTAGGTGGCTCAATTAATGACAACTAACCCAAAAACGACCTAGGCAATCTTAATAAAAGTACCCATTGAAGAGAGTTGACGCTGCTCATTCCAGGAGAAGAATCATTCAGCTGAATGACTTCAAGGAATTCATTTGGGAAGGGAATTTTTGAGGAAGGTGTTTGAGGGGTAAAATACAAGAAGGTGATCTAGTACAGCTTTTGAGCTGAAAGATCTTACTGCAGTGTGCAGAGTTGGTATTGATTCTTTGGACTAGTACTTTGTTGTTTGCTCCACCTAGTTCCAGCCAAGGAGACTAGAACAAGCTCGAGGGTCCTGAGAAGTCGCTATCTGAGTGCTCTCTAGGAGTTGGTAGGGAGGAACGGCCTCCCAATGTTGTTGTCCTCCAGCTTTAAAATCAGGTTCTACTATCTTTTAATTTCTGTGTTAAAGTTTATATGTTACATAGTGAACTGTTAAGCTTGAAATCTCTTAGTTGTTTTAGATGATGAATCTGTTCTTTGATATAAAATAATACTACCTGTGTTTTTCCCCATCTGGAGTAATCCAGATCGTACTTTGGCATAGGTAGTGTGTTTAAATGAATGAAGTATGATAGGAATATGAAATGAATAGAGTACTTATGTTTTTCAGAGTATTGAAATGTTTTCTTTCAGTAGATAGTTGGTTTTCCATAAAGAATATTAATCTGTTTGTAGATTTCTTGTTAGAATTAGACTGTATATTTAGAATATTAGAAATAGAACAGAATCATATTATTTTACTAATAGCATTATATTCAAGTATGTAGTTCATTCTTTTACACATCACCTTCTTTATAACTATACTTCTACACTAGAACAAAAGGAATGGAAATATCAGTTGAATGCTTAATATTTATGTTAAGTAAAGATGCAAATATAGTTATGTTAGTTTATTTCTTTTCCTACTATTGATAGCTATTTTACTTGCAACTATCTAAACTTTAAGTAAGGATAGGTAACCTAATTAATTTATGAAGATAAACTAATTTGAGATAAGGAATATCATAATTAAGAACTTAATAACCCTTATAGTATTATTTCTCTTAGAATTAAAATAATAAATAGACAGTAGTAACCTATGCATAAAGTATTATTAGTAAAGAAATGTCCTTACACACTTATAGACAAATTAGATGTAAGGAGTATTGACACTATGGAAGTTCTTATTCCTTTCACCAAGTTTACAAAAATAATCTGATTAAATAAACAAAAATAATCTGATTAAATAAACTCAATTATTATAGACTGCTCTCAATCTAATTTAATAATATATATAAATACAAACATAAAATTAAGAGAATACATTATTCATAGATAATAATGTTATTAATAGAAATAATATTATTATTAACAATAAACAGTATTGTTTATAAATTAGTAATTCTTTTAAACAAACTGAAGAAATCTTGTGATAGTAATTGAATTAACAAAATGACAATACATAAATGATTACTTTATAAAAGTTAAATGGGTAAAAACCCTAGCTCATATTCCTAAGCATAATCTATCTATATTCTTATATACTTTAGTAACCTAGGATAACCATAAGAATAGTTCTTCTTAATCATTAAAAGAACCAACTACAATTATACATAGAAATGAAATACATTTACTGAACAATATATATAAAATGTACTTCTAAAAGAAACTTTGCCTTTTCCTTTTACTAACAGCATGTATCTATAGAAATAAATGTCAGGGTTAAAACCCTTATAATTATTACATATACAAGTACCAAAACATTGAAGTAATAAACCAAATTGATACAAATTATGTAACCATTAAATAACCAGGTTAATATAAGTTATTCACGATCCTTTAAGGACAAATAAAAAGGCTGTGTAATTATTATAATTAGAATAATTTTATATCAAAATGAGGGTTTTACAGGTCAAACCCTAATTTATAACTCTAAATAAAAATAAGCAAGATTTAAGTTACGGCTGTAAGTATTAGTCTCAAAACTTTATTTATAAACCCTTACAGAGTATGCAAACAGAGTATAAAACTTCATTTACATTCAAGAAGGGTAAAACCCTAATATTACACAAAGTATAATATAGACATCTATTAAACCAAAATGAGTTTAAAGACAGTACTTTCATTACAAAAACTACTAACTTAAACATGCCATAAATCCATCAACAAACTATTTACGGTGCTCAGTTAAACCGAGTCTACCCATCGACTAGCGAGGGTTTGATTCTAGGTATTACAACATTAACCTGTAAAAACAACAGCATAACTCATGGCGAGTCGAGGGAGGGTTTCCATAAACCCTGAGTGATTCCATTGACCACCTTGATGCAAGTAGGGTGAAAAACCCAACACATGGACCACGAGGCTTACCCAAAAATGAACCACGAGCCACGACATTCATTGGTTGGCTGTCTATTTATTTTCTCATCATAAAATATTTTGGTGGTGAGCACCTACAAGTAGCGAAGAAGACTACTGTTGAAACATAATAAATCTAATAAATTATGTGCCTTTGTAACAGTATTATACTGGCTACAAACTTAAAAACAAAAGCAACAACAAGCTCTTACCTATTATTGGAATCGACGAACAATATGGTAGGAGTACTGTCACCTACAGGCTTGTTTTTTCTAAACTCAGCAGCCTACAAGTGTAAACCTCACACAACGGCAAGCCACGAGAACAATGAAAGGAAAACTACATAGAAAGCAAGCCACCAACAATAATAATCTCCACAAATTGTATAATGAGAACCTAGCCACTAATAATGGATTTTAAACCCACACACCAGTGACAAAAGTAGCACTGAATCAAGACACAAGGAAACTAGAGGAAGGATGAATGACGACCGCCATGGAAGCTAAGCAGAACAACCTCAAGGGCCAGCGCAAATTGCGGGGAATAATGATAAGGGTTAGGTTTACAATAGTGTTTTATATCTCCCATGCTTGGTCAGGAGACGACCACGTGGTCACATAAAATCAAACATGTAGTGGGTCATAGAGTAAAGTGCCTGCATAAATCAAAAACCAATTATTTAATCCTCGGAACGTGGAGTAAACTATATCATTAATCCAATCATTTGCCATGCAATTCGATAATCATATGCACCTTATCATATGTTAGTTTAGTTATAGTATAACAACGCATGATTTCGTTGACCTTGCATATAATGACACTTTAAAACCTTGGTAAAATCCCGATCTTGTTTATGCATTAAACTCATTTCACCATTAACATTATGTTATTATATCATAACATCACAATTACGATATGAATGGTTGCATATCTTTTCTCTAAACGTTGTTTTTATTATAAGATAGAAATCAAATAATGCATGTCTTATTTATATATAGAGATCAATGTTTTAGGTCTTTACTATAGATAAGAGATCAATGTTGTATGGGATAGCTCATGCTAATCACCCATCAACCATAGTCTCCTTTTGTACAAAGATTTTAGTTTACACATAGGAGATCTCATATACAAGGACTCCACAAGTTATAGTTTTTATAAATGGCATAATATAATAGTTGAGAGTATTATAAAATCTAATTTAAATATGTTTATAGTCATAAACTAATTATAGATTGAATATCTATCAAACAAATAGATTATGCATGTCTATAAAACTTATATGAACTATTAACTCAAATGGTAACAACACTTTGAAGTGGACAAAAACTTATTATAAGAACACCATTATGAAATTTTGTTACACAGTTCAAAGCGACAATACTTTGATGGATTTTGGGTTATGACTTAACTTGAACATTACTAAAGATTCACTAGATCAAATGGGTAGTAAAGTAGTTATAGAACTAAAGAATATAACTAGAATAGGAATGATCCTATTGAATCCAAAAAATTACTAGAACCATAGGGTTCAACTTGAGAATAAAATATAGGAAAACCATGATCTCATGTAAGAAGGCATGATGGTTTGCAGTTTCCACAATGGAACTTATATTGTCCAAAGATTAACAGGCTGTAAGTTATCTTGCAGAAGCAAAATGTGGGTCAATTGTTACACAAACAAGATAATGTACTATTTCATAAATACTGACAAAACAATCATTATAACATTACAAGTTACATAGACTAAAGTAGAAATACTTTGTAACTAATATTCTAATGCTTAGAGTCACAAACATATCTTACTGTCGTTACTTACTTCTGAACATGATTACAACAAAAACTGAAGGAATCCAAATGGTTTTACCTTACAGAAGCTGTTAAGAGTTTAGTAGCTTAATTACTAAAAGTTTTTAATTGCAAATAAAATACTGCTGATACTTTAAAGAACTTTTAATACGTACTCATTTGATCATACCTGTAAACCTGTAAGAACCAGTATTCATCTGCGTTAGCACGATTGCTATGTAAGCCCCGGATTCAAAGGTTAGATTCAACCTACTTGACATGAAAAGACTCATCAGTAAACTGAAGTAAAATAGCACGCAAAAGGATTTATTTCTTGTTACAAAAAAAAATGAACTGTTGAGTTAATTATGTTAAGATTTAGTAAAACTAATTACTTCACTATTTCTTTTATTGTTAACCATTAGTTCTTAGTAGAACGCAGGTTTTAGCATTTGTTGTTATCTCAAAATTTTAAATTTTTGTGTAAATTTGGGGTTTTGACATGTGGTATCAGAGCACAAGGTTCAAACACTAGCCCTTGATGAATCCCAACTAGCTTTCATAAAACAGTGAATTAAATTATTATGCTGACGTATTTTATTTTTAAATGTTATTCAATAGAGAATTGTTTTTCTGAAGTTTAACATGCAGGTATGGAAAGGATGGAAGAGTATGCAGAGGAGGATTCTCCAGTTACTGAAACAGGAAATTTACCAAGAGATCCTATACCAGGGGATTTAAATACCAATTCCTCAGCATTGTTACAAACTGTAAAATACTTAAAAACTGAAATGGAATCTGTAAAGTGAGAGAATGAAAGGATTATAAGGGCTCAAGAAGAGATGAATCAGATCCTAATTGAAAAGTTTCAAACTGAGGGTAGGGGTAGACGCTCAAAATCAGAAGATGCCAGTCATCAACGAAAATCTAAAAAGATGAAACATACAAAAACTAAAAGTAGTTCTCCTTCTAAAGTGTTTGGTGAACAACAAAATTACCATACTACTAGTGACAGTAGTGATGATAATCTGTACACTAAAAAGAGGAAATACAAACCTTATGAGGAAATTTCCAGGGAATTCAAAAAGATAAAACCACCAAATTTTAATGGAGATACTGAGAAGGGGGAGGAAGTGGAATCCTGGTTATCTGGGATGAAGAAGTACTTCCAAATATATAATTATTCTAACCAGTTAAAATCTAGAATGGATATATATAACCTCTTAGGAAAGGCTGAAATTTAGTGGTAGGACTTGAAGAGAGTTAAGGGTATAAAAGAGAAAGAAGTTAACTAGAGGACCTTTAAGAGGTATTTCAAAAAGAAATTCCTGTCTGAGCGTTATTATGAGGAGAGAGCCAAAGAGTTTTATGAACTAAAGCTAGGTTCAATGACAATGAAGGATCTGAACAACAAGTTCTTAAGTCTACTTAGGTATGTACCATACCTTGTAGATGAGAAACCAAAGGTACAACGATTCCTTAGTTGTCTACCTTATCATATTAAAGATAGAATTGAATATGATGACCCAAAGACCTTGTAGGAAGCTATGAGGAAGGATAAAAAAAATTTTGAGCAAACTCGGAAGAAAGAAAGCTTGGCCAACTAGAAGGCTAAGAAAAATAATAATCAGTTTAAACAAAAGAAGAAGGATTTTGTGCCTAACAGAAATTTTAAGAACAATAAGGCCGAAAATTATTCTAATAACAAGAATTTCCAAGGAAATAGGAACAGTACACCCAACAATAAGAATAATTCTAAAGGTAAGGAAACTACAAACAATCATGGAAACTTTACCAAGAACTTTGAGCGTAAAGAGCCTGTCAAGTGTTGGGAGTGTAATGGCCCACACTATGCTTCAATCTGTCCAAACTGGAAGAAGACTATTAGCAATATTCATACTATACAGGAGGAGATGACCGTTGGGGAACTAGCAAGGAGCATGCCTAGAATCAACGCAGCCTTGGAGAACCGACAAGCCGAATATTAGACTTCCATGGTGGAAGTAGAATTTATGATAAATTAGACCCCTGTAACTATTTTGATTGATCCAGGAGCTAGTCTCAGTTATATTGCACCTCAGATAGTAGAAACATGTAAGTTATCTGTTGATAAGTTTGAGAATTCATGGTTAGTTCAGTTAGCCACTGGTGCTAAAAGAAAATTAACTTGTTTTGTGAAAGAATGTGCATTAGTTATGGATAAATTTGAAACTGTTGTTCAACTTAATGTTTTGCCACTTGGCTCTTATGATTTGTTGATTGGTATGGACTGGTTAGAACAACATAGAGTAATTCTAAACTGTTATGATAAAACTTTCACATGCTTAAACAGTGATGAAAAACCAGTAAGTGTTAAAGGAATTCCTAGAAAAACTATTGTAAGGCATATTTCTGCTTTACAACTTAAAAGAGCTATTATAAAGGGATGTAAAGCTTACGCAGTAACAATTACTAATGAGAAAAGAAAAATTAAAACATATAATTTAAAAGTGGAATACATCACAGTCTTAAAAGAATATGTTGATGTATTCCCAGAAGAAATTCTAGGATTACCTCCGAAAAGGGAATTGTATTTCACCATTGAGCTGGTACTAGGTGCAGTGCCTAGCTCAAAGGTCCCTTATTGAATGAACATATTGGAACTCAATGAATTAAAATCACAGTTAAAAGAGTTAATTGATAAAAAGTATATTCGACCAAGTGTGTCTCCCTGGGGAGCACCTGTCATCTTCATGAAGAAGAAAGACGAAACTATGCGACTTTGCATAGATTAACATTAGTTAAACAAGATGACCATCAAAAATCGATATCCGTTTCCCTGCATAGATGATTTGTTTGATCAACTATGTGGAGCCACGATGTTTTCAAAAATAGATTTAAGGTCTA
Source organism: Pseudotsuga menziesii (assembly GCA_001517045.1). Classification (NCBI taxonomy): domain Eukaryota; kingdom Viridiplantae; phylum Streptophyta; class Pinopsida; order Pinales; family Pinaceae; genus Pseudotsuga; species Pseudotsuga menziesii. The sequence goes on along the minus strand of LPNX010269843.1, from coordinate 185,229 downwards.
GATATCATCAAGTGAGGATTAAAGATGAATACATCTTTAAAACATATTTCAGAACAAGATATGGTCATTACGAATTTGTCGTAATTCCATTCGATCTTACTAATGCCCCACCTGTCTTCATGTGTTTAATGAACAACATAATGCATAAGTATTTAGATAATTTTGTGTCATGTTTATCGACGACATTCTAATCTATTAAAAAACTGAAGAAGAACATAAAGAACATCTAAAAATTGTTTTGCAAGAGTTGTGAGAACATCAACTCTTTGCAAAGTTTAGTAAGTGTGATTTATTCAAGGATAAGATTCAGTATTTAGGTCACGTAGTGACCAAGGAAGGAATTTCCATAGATCCTGAAAAGATACGGGCAATCGAAGATTGGCCGGTTCCTAAGGATGTGATGGATGTTAGATCTTTCATGGGCATTACCAGTTACTACCAGAGGTTCATTGAAGGCTTTTCAAGGATAGCAAATCCGATAAATTCCTTGCAGAAGAAAGGAAAGAATTTTGATTAGAATCAGAAATGTGAAGAAAGCTTTAAAAAATTAAAAACTTTATTAACCAGCGCACCTATTTTAAGAATAACAGATCCTAATAAATAATTTGTAGTGTGCATTGATGCCTGTAATGATGGCTTAGGTGGTGTTCTGACTCAAGAAGGCCATGTTATTTCCTATGAGTCTAGAAAGCTAAAAGTTCATGAATATTATTATGCAACATGTGATCTAAAATTAGCAGTTGTAATACATGCCTTAAAGATGTGGCGACATCACCTAATTAGCAGAAAATTTGTTTTAATGATTGATAATAAAGGATTGAAGTATCTTTTAGATCAGCCTAATTTAAATGCCAGATAAGCTAGGTGGTTATCTTTCTTAAGAAAGTATGATTTTGAAATCCAGCATATAAAACGTAAAGAAAATAAAGTTGCTGATGCATTAAGTAGGAACACAAGGCTGAATTTTGCAACAGCAATCAACACTTATGTTTCAGAATTAGATGAATAGATTAAATAAGGAATAAAGCAAGATGAAATTTACCATAATTTGCAAGCTAAAGCTAAAGAAAATCCAACAAAAAACTTAATAAAAGGTTACAGTTTAAATGAAAATGAATTTTTATTGTATAAAGATAAACTGTATGTACCTAAAGTCAAGCTGTTAATTCTGGATGAAATTCATAAAACACCATATTCAGGTCATCCAGGTTATCAAAAGACTATAACCATGTTAATAAAGGATTATTTCTAGCCAAATATGAAAACTGAAGTAGATGAATATATTGCAAGGTGCTTAGAATGTCAACGGGTAAAAAATGAACACCAACACCCAGCTAGTTTACTACAGCCTTTACCCATCCCTAGCTGGAAATGGGAGGTAATTAGTCTAGATTTTATTATTGGATTACCTAAAAATCAAAATCAGAATGATTCTATCATGGTAATAGTTGATAAGTTAAGCAAAGTAGCTCATTTTATACCTGTTAAAACTACTTACAAAGCTGCCAACATAGCTGATATTTTTCTAAAACAGATTTTCTGATTACATGGAGTACCAAAAGTCATAATCTCAGACAGAGATCCTAAGTTTACAGGAAACTTTTGGAAGTATTTGTTTAAAGGGTTAAACACCACATTAAATTTTAGTACTTCTTTCCATCCTCAAACAGATGGACAAACTGAAAGGGTAAATGAGGTACTGGAAGATTTATTGAGAATGTATGTGAAAGATCAACCAGGTAAATGGGAGGACTATTTACATCTGGTAGAATTTGGTTATAATAATAATTATTAGACATCAGCTAGATTTACTCTATTTGAAATTTTATATGGACAGAAATGTAATACTCCTATCTCTTGCAGTAATCCAGTAGATAGATTGGTATTAGGTCAAGAACTGTTGAAAGAAATGGAAGAAATTGTGAAACAAGTGTAGGGAAATCTAAAAGTGGCACAGGATCGGCATAAAAGTCAAGCAAACTTAAAAACAACTCCAAAGGAGTTTTAGGTAGGTGAATATGTGTTCATCAAGGTAAGGCCCAAAAATATCTCTCTAAGATTGGGGAGTTGTGCAAAACGGGCACCTCGTTACTGTGGCCCATTTGAAATTTTTTCTAGGATTGGACAAGTAGCTTATCAATTAGCATTACCACCTAACTTAAGAGTACATAATGTTTTTCACATTTCTATTTTAAAGAAATATGTTCATGGTGCTACTCATGTTGTTAACTGGAATGTTGTATAGGTGGATCTAGAAGGAGAATTTCTGGTGGAACCGGATTGTATCCTCGGGAGGAGGGAAATTACACTTCGGAACCGCACCATTGGATAGGTGAAGGTGCAATGGAAGCACCTTAGTCCAGAGGAAGACACTTGGGAATTTGAAATTAAAATGCGAGATGCATATCTAATTCTGTTCCAGGGGACTTCGAAGGATGAAGAATAAATAACATCAAGGATGATGTTATATTCTAAGGGGGTGTGTATGTCACATGCCCCAATTTTTCCAAATAATATTATCTTATTTTGATTTTATTCCAAGACATTATGTTAAATTTTCTGTTAAAGTTGTAACTGATGACTCAGTAGAGTCAAGCATGTGGAATTTAATTCTGAATATTATAATTTTAAATAAATAAAAGTGGAGACAATAGCTTGGGATAACTGTTAAAAAGAGTGTTACTGGTCAAGTTAGTGGAGGAGACTAGGTGGAGAGAAAATAGAAAAGTGGAAGCTCCTCAAACACTTCCTATGTTGCAAGTGGAAACCTCCCTACATTTGGGGTCATGATCCCCCAAGAAAGTGGGATCAGAGTAGGTGGCTCAATTAATGACAACTAAGCCAAAAAAGACCTAGGCATCTTAATAAAAGGACCGATTGAAGAGAGCTGAGGCTGCTCATTCCAAAAGAAGAATCATTCAGGTGAATGCACTTCAAGGAATTCATTTGGGAAAGGAATTTTTGAGGAAGGTGTTTGAGGGGTAAACTGGAAGAAGGTGATATAGTACAGCTTTCCAGCTAAAATATCTTGTTGCAGTGTGCAAAGTTGGTATTGAGTCTTTGGACTAGTACTTTGTTGATTGCTCCACCTAGTTCCATCCAAGGAGACCAGAACAAGCTCGAGGTTCTTGAGAAGCCATTTTCTGAGCGCTCTCCAGGAGTTGGTAGGGAGGAACAACCTCCCAACACTGTTGTCATCCAAATTTAAAAGCAGGTTCTACTATCTTTTAATTTCTGTTTTAAATTTTATATTTGTGTATGAAAAAATAATGAATGATTTATATGTTACATAGTGAACTGTTAATCTTGAAATCTCTTAGTTGTTTTAGATGTTGAATCTATTCTTTGATGTAAAATAATCCTATCTGTGTTTTTCCCCATCTGGAGTAATCCAGATCGTACTCTAGCACAAGTAGTGTGTTTAAATGAATGAAGTATGATAGGAACATGAAATGAATAGAGTACTTATGTTTCTCACCGTATTGAAATGTTTTCTTTCAGTAGATAGTTGTTTTTCCAGAAAGAATATTAATTTGTTTGTAGAGTTGTTGTTAGAATTAGACTGTGCATTTAGAATATTAGAAATAGAGCAGAATCATATTATTTTACTAATAGCAGTAGATTCATGTATGTAGTTCATTCTTTTACACATCACCTTCTTTATAACTATACTTCTACACTAGAACAGAAGGAATAGAAATATCAGTTGAATTCTTAATACTTATGTTAAGTAAAGATGCAAATATAGTTCTGTTAGTTTATTTCTTTTCCTACTATTGATAGCTATTTTACCTGCAACTATCTAAACTTTAAGTAAGGATAGGTAACCTAATTAAATTCTGAAGATAAACTAATTTGAGATAAGGAATATCATAATTAAGAACTTAATAACCCTTATAGTATTATTTCTCTTAGAATTAAAATAATAAATAGACAGTAGTAACCTATGCATAAAGTATTATTACTAAAGAACTATCCTTACACACTTACAGACAAATTAGATGTAAGGAGTATTGACAGTATGGAAGTTCTTATTCCTTTCACCAAGTTTACAAAAATAATCTTATTAAATAAACTCAATTATTATAGATTGCTCTCAGTATTATTTAATAATATATATAAATACAAACATAAACTTAAGAGAATACATTATTCATAGATAATAATGTTATTAATACAAATAATATTATTATTAACAATAAATAGTATTGTTTATAAATTAGTAATTCTTTTAAACAAACTGAAGAAATCTTGTGACAGTAATTGAATTAACAAAATGACAATACAAATATGAAAGTTAAATGGGTAAAAACCCTAGCTCATATTCCTGAGCATAATATATCTATATTATTCTATACTTTAGTAACCTAGGATAACCATAAGAATAGTTCTTCTTAATCATTAAAAGAACCAACTACAATTATACACAGAAATGAAATACATTTACTGAACAATATATATAAAATGTACTTCTAAAAGAAACTGTGTCTTTTCCTTTTTACTAATAGCATGTATTTGTAGAAATAAATGTCAGGGTTAAAACCCTTATAATTATTACATATACAAGTACCAAAACATTGAAGTAATAAACCAAATTTATACAAATTATGTAACCGTTAAATAACCAGGTTAATATAAGTTATTCACGGTCCTTTAAGGACAAATAAAAATACTGTGTAATTATTATAATTAGAATAATTTTATATCAAAACAAAGGTTTTACAGGTTAAACCCTAATTTATAACTCTAAATAAAAATAAGCAATAATTGAGTTACGGCCGTAAGTATTAGTCTCAAAACTTTATTTATAAACCCTTACAGAGTATAAAACTTCATTTACATTCAAGAAGGGTAAAACCCTAATATTACCCAGAGTATAATATAGAAATATGTTAAACCAAAATGATTTTAAATACATCACTGTCATTACAAAAACTACTAACTTAAACAGGTCGTAAAGCCATCAACAAACTATTTACAGTGCTCAGTTAAACCAAGTGTCCCCATCGACTAGCGAGGGTTTGATTCTAGGTATTACAACATTAACCTATAAAAACAACAAAATTACTCGTGGCGAGTCAAGGGAGGGTTTCCCCAAACCCTGAGTGATTCCATTGACCACCCTAACGCAAGTAGGGTGAAAAACCCAACACATAGACCATGGGGCTTACCTGAAAATGAACCATGAGCCACGACATTCATTGGTTGGATGTCTATTTCTTTTCTCATTGTAAAAGCTTTTAGTGGCAAGCACCTGCAAGTAGTGAAGAAGACTACTGTCAGAACATAATAAATCTAAGAAATTATGTGCCTTTATAACAGTATTAGACTGGTTGCAAACTTAAAAACAAAGGCAACCACAAGCTCTTACCTGTTAACAAAATCGACGAACGGTATGGTAGGAGTACTGTCACCTACAGGCTTGTTTTTTTTAAACTCAACAGCTGCAAGTGTAAACCTCACGCAGTGGTGAGCCACGAGAACAATGAAAGGAAAAGTACATAGATAGTAAGCCACGAACAATAATAATCTCCACAAACTACAGAATGAGAACCTGGCCACTGAGAATGGCTTTTAAACCCACACACCAGTGACAAAAGAAGCACTGAATCCTGACGCAAGGCAACCGGAGCAAGGAGGAATGACGGCTGCCATAGAATCCATGCAGAGCAACCTCAAGGGCCAGCACAAACTATGAGGAAGAATGATAATGGTTAGGTTTACAATAGTGTTTTATATCTCCCACGCTTGGTCAGGAGATAACCACGTGGTCACATAAAATCAAACATGCAGTGGGTCGTAGACTATAGTGCCTGCATAAATAAAAAACCAATTATTTAATCATCGAAACGTGGAGTAAACTATATCGTTAATCCAATAATTTTCCATGCAATTCGATAATCATATGCACCTTATCATATGTTATTTTAGTAATAGTATAACAACATATGATTTCGTTGACCTAGCATATAATGACACTTTAAAACCTTGGTAAAAGCCTGATCTTGTTTATGCATTAAACTCATTTCACCATTAACATTATGTTATTATATCATAACATCACAATTACGATATGAATGGTTGGATATCTTTTCTCTAAACGTTGTTTTTATTGTAAGATAGAAATCAAATAATGCATGTCTTATTTATATATAGAGATCAATGTTTTAGGTCTTTACTATAGATAAGAGATCAATGTTGTATGGGATAGCTCATGCTAATCACCCATCAACCATAGTCTCCTTTTGTACAAAGATTTTAGTTTACACATAGGAGATCTCATATACAAGGACTCCACAAGTTATAGTTTTTATAAATGGCATAATATAATAGTTGAGAGGATTATAAACTCTAATTTAAATATGTTTATAGTCATAAACTAATTATAGACTGAATATCTATCAAACAAATAGATTATGCATGTCTATAAAACTTATATGAACTAATAACTCAAATGGTAACAACAATTTGAAGTGGACAAAAACTTATTGTAAGAACACCATTATGAAATTCTGTTACACAGTTCAAAGTGACAATACTTTGATGGATTTTGGGTTATGACTTAACTTGAATATTACTAAAGATTCACCAGATCAAATGGGTAGTAAAGTAGTTATAGAACTAAAGAAGATAACTAGAATAGGAATGATCCTATTGAATCAAAAAAATTACTAGAACCATAAGGTTCGACTTGAAAATAAAATATAGGGAAACCATGATCTCATGTAGGAAGGCGTGATGGTTTGCAGTTTGCACAATAGAACTTATATTGTCCAAAGATTAACATTCTGTAAGTTATCTTGCAGAAGTGAAATGTGGATCAATTGTTACACAGACAAGATAATGTACTATTGCATAAATACTGACAAAAAAATCATTATAACATTACAAATTACATAGACTAAAGTAAAATACTTTGTCAATAATATTCAAATGCTTAGAGTCACAAACATATCTTACTGTCGTTACTTACTTCTGAACATGATTACAAGAAAAACTGAAGGAATCCAAATGGTTTTACCTTACAGAAGTTGTTTAGAGTTTAGCAGCTTAATTACTAATCTTTTTAATTGCAAATAAAATACTGTTGATACTTTAAATAGCTTTTAATATGTACTCGTTCGATCATACCTGTAAACCTATAAGAACTAGTATTCATCTGCGTTAGCATGATTGCTAAGTAAGCCCCGGATTCAAAGGTTAGATTCCACCTACTTGACATGAAAAGACTCATCAGTAAACTGAAGTAAAACAACATGCAAAAGGATTTATTTCTTGTTACAAAAAAAAATGAATTGTTGAGTTAATTAAGTTAAGATTTAGTAAAACTAATTACTTGGCTATTTGCTTTATTGCTAACCGTTAGTTGTTAGTAGACTGCAGGTTTTAGCATTTTTTGTTATCTCAAAATTTTAAATTTTTGTGTAAATTTGGGGTTTTGAGAGGTAGTCAATTGTATTTATTAATTTTGCATGGAAACCTTTATTGATCTTATCATATGATAGGTAATATAATATATTCCTATGCATTGGCTAATTACTAGAAACAAACACATTAAATATTGACGTGTTTATATATTTTAATAGGCATATACTTAACAAATTTTATAGGAATACATCATTATCAATGTGTTAAAAGTATTCTAATCAAGTATATAGACATATTAATATCACTAATGTGGTTGTTTCTATTATAAATTATTTAACTTTCTTCCTATATTATATGCATTTCATATTCAGCTTGTTTTGTTTACCACACAAGTTTACATTGATTGTATTGCACTTAAAGACAAATTTTTACAGTATAATATGCAATATATGTGTAATGAAATGTAAATATGACATGGAATCACTACTACATGGAAGGGTAATTTGAGAAAATAAATGATCAAATCATCTCAACCACAGACAAAAATACTTGCGTATTGTCTCAAATTCTTTTTTAAGCGAGTGTCTTAAATTGAGACAATAAAATAATTCTTTATAGAGATAGTATAGAATGCAAATATTTTTGTCTTTCTAGACATATTATAAGTTTTGTCTCTATTTATTTGTAATTAGTATACATGTGGCTTATATGTTTCAACAACATGATTAGTCTATGAAATTTGTATCTTGATCTTTGTCCTTAGTCTTGTAAATAGATATTCATTCTTATCCTATGGATGCAAGGGCTCTGGTCTTGATGTATCCTCCACACAACGACCATTAAACTAATAGTTATCACCTGAACTTAGTTTCTTTGGGGTTCACACTAGGAATTCTTACAAGGATTTGTTATGCTTATTTACTCCAAGATTTATTTTTTTCATGTTTGGAATACTATATTCTCAAGAACCAATTGCATGACATGCCCTCTAAAACTATTTTTGAAAAACATCTATTGAAGGGATCAAATTGTTAGAATAATCAACCCATAGTATTTACCCACTTAGACATTAATTCATTTATTTTTGTCTTATTTGCCTAGTCCATGAGTCCCACCATGTTCAAGTTGCTAATTGCCTATCCATAGAGTTCAAACTTGCCATCTTTGAATCATGTAGCACTTGGGAAAGCCTTAGGAATCAAATATGCTTTATTCCTGGCCTCCTAGGTGCCCTTCTGCTTTTTCTGCTTTTTCTGCTTTATTCCCTGCTTTTTCAATGTTTTAAGGCACATAGGAAAGCAAGACTAGGTGAGGTGAATCAGCTTTGTTGCCTCTTCCTCCTCCAATATTTCCTCCATGAAAAAGCATGTATGAGCTGCCATTCCACCACTCATTAGCTTTCCCATGTTCCCTTGCCAATTTCGTGAGCCTCATGACAGATTTGGGATCAGCTTTTTACACCTATGGGGGATTTGCCTATTTTGGGTAAGCCTGCTTTATGCTAGCTTTGGATGCCTCCTTATGCATTCGACCTATTGATGTATTCTATATATTTAGCAACCTATGATATTACAGGGTTGGCTATTGTACACTGAGTTAATATAATTTTGTGTTACAGCTCCATTTTCAGTCTCCATTGTTGACAATTTTGCATGATCAATTGTAATTTGTTGTGAGTGAAATTAATCTATTGCTGTTCAGAATTTATACATGGTATCAAATCTATTGTAGGTTATTACTCTCCTTCAAAAATTGTTTTGCAGGTTCGACATCAAGACTGGGAGCCTTCTATTGACAGCCGGGACAGATTTTCTAAAGCTATGGATTCACAGAAAACTATCCTCACTCCCTTCAACTATTTTGAATGGAAAGCAGAGATGGAGATCTTGTTGAGAGCGAAAGGCCTCTACAGGGTGACTATGGCAACAGAAGCAGAGCCCAATGCAGCTGCAGAGAAGATCAAATGGCACAATCGGAGAGATGAGGCTTATGGCCGCCTATGTCTCAGTATTTCTCGAGACCTCCTTTTCCATCTCGATGGATTAACTTCACCGGATCAAGTATGGGAGAAGCTGTCTGAGATTTTTGGAAAGACAGATGAGATGAGGGGACATCAGATAAAAAATGAACTGATTTCTCTGAGTCCCAACAGCTTTGAATCCCTGCAGCTATATTTCTCCAAGTTCAAAGCACTAGTTTTGCAGCTGAAGCAGTGTGGTATCGAAAAGAAAGATGAGAAGCTCATATTGGCCATCCTCTCAAAGCTAGGACCTGACTACTCAGTCTTTGTTTCGACCTTCTATGCCACAAAACTCATAGCTCAAGCCTGGAAGATGCCTAGCCTTGCAGATTTCATGGAATCTCTCACACAAGAACAAGACAAGCTGGTGATGAA
>LPNX010269843.1:120648-171663 GCA_001517045.1 Pseudotsuga menziesii | reverse complement strand
GCAAGACTAGGTGAGGTGAATCAGCTTTGTTGCCTCTTCCTCCTCCACTCTTTCCTCCATGCAAAAGCATGTATGAGCTGCCATTCCACCACTCATTATATTTCCCATGCGCCCTTTCCAATTTGTGAGCCTCATGACAGATTTGGGATCATCTTTTTACACCTATGGGGGATTTGCCTATTTTGGGTAAGCCTGCTTTATGCTAGATTTGGATGCCTCCTTATGCATTTGACCTATTGATGTATTCTATATATTCAACAACCTATGATATTACAGGGTTGGCTATTGTACACTGAGTTAATATAATTTTGTGTTACAGCTCCATTTTCAGTCTCCATTGTTGACAATTTTGCATGATCAATTGTAATTTGTTGTGAGTGAAATTAATCTATTGCTGGTCAGAATTTCTACACAAATCCAATTGCTCAAATTCATAATATGAGGATGTTGATACCTTCTTAGATGCTTTCTATTATCAATAAACCAAATATCTTCATTGATATGGCATTCCCTAGAAGTGGTAGTGTACAAATAAGAAGGTGGCTAACTAGTTTCCATTGTACCAATATTGATGTTTTCATTCACACCTCCATTTATTGCTATCGTCCATCCATTTCTCTTCAAGGATATAAAGACCAATTAAATGCAAAACAAAACTTCACCTCAATGTCACAAGCCATCGTTAGGAACTCAAATTCAAATTATATTTTAACACAATTTATTAAACATGTATGAGTCAAGGTATTTAACAAATTCTATATGTGAAATGGCCAAGTAATGCAACATATAACATGGAAATTATCTTACAAAATAAAAATCAAATGCAATGGAAACTAACCAATCCATTTGAATTGGCTACATGAGATCATGGAAAAAGACAAGTCCAAGGAAATCCCACTCAATTGTCATCCAATGAATATGTCAATTCCTAGTCAACTAGAAAGAAACCTTAAATGAAAGGATAAATATTAGTATTGGAGCATATGAACCAAAAATAAACGATATCCCATGAATAAATTCAATGCAAAACAATGTGAATTCATACAATTTTGGTGAAGAAGAAAACAACCAAACCAATGGAAATACTTATCAATCAACCCATTTCTCAACAATTAGAGATTGTACAAATCTTGAATATAGATAAAAACACCTAGGAATCAATTAAAACACCCCAGGAATCAATAAAAATGTCTAGGGATTAATTAAATGCACCAATAATCAATAAAAGAAGTCTATGCCTTAGTAAAAATGTCCAAGAATAAATAAAAATGCCTTAGGCGTCAATTAAAATTCCCATCTAATGAGAAAAATTCCTATTCGATTGATGTCACATTCAACAATTGAATAAATCAATTAAGATATAATTTAGAAACTAGCTATGTTATTGCAATGGTGCTAGAAAAGAGGCCATCAATCCCTAGGACTTATTTAGAATCTAACATTGGGGTTTAGCAAGTTATTAGTGTTATTTTTTCAACATTAAGCTAGCATTATTAGGATATTTAATTGAGAGAATAACAAGCACAACAATCAAACACAAGAGACAATAAACATAGTGTTTTTCCTCGGGGAAACCATAAATGGAGAAAACCCCGCAACTTCCTCAGAGATAGAATCAGCACCAAAATAGAAAATCCCAAAACAGTAAGTGATCTCTCGATAGTAGTAACCTTCTTCTTATCTAGCCCCAGTGTCTTCTCCTTCCTAAACTATGCGCTACAATTGAGTGTGTATGAGATGTGTGCTAAATAGAGAAGTCACCTCTCTATTTATACTACTTCCTGGCATGACTAAAACCCTACTAGGGCCGACTTCACTAAGTGAGTCTAATAAACCTAGTGCCCCGGAACTGCGGGGAATTCAACCCTTAGACAATAGGAGGGTTACCCACAATGACTTGACATGTCTTGTTTACATTATAGATCCTCCCGATCGGAACATCGAGGCATGACAACATGACTCAATTACATAATAGATACATCCCATAATAAACATCGGGTTACAAGACATAAGATACATACATGAATACATTCCAAAGTTACAAATACATCAACACTCCATCTAAACTAGGAAGGTATTCTTTTGACACAATTTTCAGCACTGGTCTTCTTCTATACATCAACTAGATCATCTCGTCATCTTCATCTTCAAGCCTTCTTAGTCTTCAAGTCTTCTTCATCTTCGAATATTCTTTTTCTTCAGGTCATCTTCTTCTTCAAGTCTTCTTCATCACGGGATGTCCATCATCATGACTACTGGCTCATCACTGCTGGATCATCATCACATCCAGATCATCACTCGATCTGGATCGTCATCAAGTCTAGTTCATCATCACATTTGGATCTCACTTGATTTGGATCATCATCAAGTCTGGATCATCATGCTATCTCAGAATGGTGCTATCTCGATTCGTCTTGTCACAGGAAGTTCTACAAAGTCAATCCTGTAGGCCTACCCTTCATGTAGGTCTTCATGAGTGCTTATATCTAACACTTAAGTCAGAATGGCCTGATCAACTCTTACATCTGACCTCATCCTATCAAAAAGGCATGGCCAGCACTCACATCTGACCTCATCCTGTCAGAAAGGCCTAGCACTCACATCTGACCATGTGTAAACACATCGTGCCAGAATGGCTCAGCACTTATATCCAACCATGTGCAAGCACACCGCATCAGAAATGCTCTGTACTTACATCTGACCATATCCAAGGACACCGCATCAGAAAGGCATAGCACTTACAATTGAGCATGCTTGAAAGCACCACATCGAAAGGGCTCAGCACTTACAATCGACCATGCTCGAAAGAACTGCATCGAAATGGCTTTGCACTTATATTTGACCATTCTTGAAAGCACAACATCGAAAGGGAATGCACTCACATCTGATCATGGAGGAACTAATCCTACCATTGCATCAGAATGGCCCCGAGTCCTAGATTGAGCTACTTGGTAACTGACTAGGTGCCTCCATTCCCAGAATGGCAGTTGCCCTTACATCTGACCTACTCGTCACAATGGCCAATACTCAAATCTGACATGGGAGAAACCTAATCCTTTAGCCATGACAGAATGGTTCATCCCTTACATTTGATCAAGTGGGAACACATCCCTCTCTCACATCAGAATGGCTTCTCAGTCCTAGACTGAGTTTTCCTGGAAACTAACCAAGCACCTCCATTCCCAGGATGGCAACAGCACTCATATCTGATCACTTAGGAACCAATCCTATAGTCACATCAGAATGGCTCAGCACTCATATCTGACATGTAAGGAACCAAATCCTCTCACCATGACAGAATGGCTCAGCCCTTACATCTGACCATGGAAGGAACTTAATCCTCTCCCATGTCAGAATGGCTCACGGACTCATCACTTCCCTTTGGAGGGATCATCGATCTGGAGAACACCAAGCTTCTCCCTGAAGTACTCAAACTTCACCCTAGCTAATGGCTTCGTCAATACATCAGCTATATGATCATCCATCGCAACATACTAGAGTTTCACTGCTCCCCTCTGCACCATATCCCTAATATAGTGTTACTTTATCTCAATATGCTTCGACTTGTCATGGAACGCTGGATTCTCTGACAACTTCATGCAACTCTAGTTATCACAATGTATACAAGTAGCATCCAACTGGAGATCAAATAAATCAAACAGTAGCTTCCTCAGCCATACTGCCTCACAACTAGCTGAACAAGCTACAACATACCCTGCTTTAGCTATACTCAGTGCCACATATGATTGCTTCCTGCTAAACCAAGAGATCACACCTGATCCCATAATGAAGCAACATCTTGAAGTGCTCTTCCTATCAATGAAACTTCCTGCCCAATCTAAATCAACATAACCCTCTAGGTTAATCTTTTGATTCAACTCTTACTTGAGCCCATAATAAACTGTACCCCTCAGGTACCTCAGAATATGCTTTGCAACAATCAAGTGAACATTTCTTGGATTTGTCAAGAACTGGCTCAAGGTGTTCACAGCAAAGCAAATGCCTGGTCTCATGTTTTTCAGGTACATCAAGGACCCAATCATCTGATGATACATTGTAGCATCAACCCACTCTAATGAAGCATCGCTGAATAGCTTCAGGTTCGATGCCATAGGTGTGGCCATGGCTTTGCAGTCCATCATCCCAAACCTCTTCAGGATCTCTACTGCATAATTCCCTTGTCCAAGGAAGATTCCCTCTGCACTCTACCATACCTCCATGTCTAAGAAATAATGCATCATACCCAAGTCCTTCATTTCAAACTCGAAAGCAAGCTTTTTCTTTGTATCAGCAATCAACCCATCCATGCCTGTCACAAACAGGTCATCTACATATAGTAGGAGCATCACTAGGTTGCCATATTCAACCTTGTAGTATAGGTTGGAATCTTCTTTACTCTTGGTAAAGCCCAAACTGGATAGAAAGCTGTCAATTTTGTTGTACCAAGTCCTGGTTGCTTGTTTCAAACCGTACAGGGATTTCTTAAATTTGCACACATGAGAGTTCCTATCATGTGTCTCAAAACCGAATGGTTGTTCTACATACACTTCCTCTTCCACTACACCATTCAAGAAGGAAGTCTTGACATCCATCTGGTGTATCTTCCATTTCATCACTATAGCCAGAGCTAGTACTGATCTGATGGAAGTGTATCTGGCTACAAGTGCAAAGGTTTCTTCATAATATATTCCTTCTTTCTGAGAGAAACCCCAAGCCACAAATCTTGCTCTATATTTTTCAATGCTACCGTCTGCAGCATGCTTGATCTTGTAGATCCATTTGATTCACAACTAACTTCCCTTATGGTCTTGGGACAACATCCCAAACATCATTCTTCATGATCGATTGATATTCTTCGATCATAGCATCCTTCCATTCTTTTCGTTCTGTCGCTTCTTCATAACTGGAAGGTTCTTTATCAATGAAATCACATAGTAAAGCTACATACCCGGAGCAGGATCTGGTCCTCTTTCTTTCTCTATGATTCTCTTCTGGAGCCCCATATCTTTCCACACCTTGGATAATTTCACGTACCCAAGCAGGTTTCCTCTTATGAGGATTCTTCTCCAGAGGTGGATCTACAGGTCTTTGTAGTTCTTCAAATTCTGGATCTTCTTCTTGAGTTTCTTTGTTCATGGTTGTATCATGAATTCTGTGTGCTTCCGCTTCTTCAGGTTCTTCAACAGGTCTCTTTCTGGATATGTTGTAAGCCATGTGTTCATCAAATGTCACATCACTACTGATGTCAATCTTCTTGTGTCCTGGGAAATAGATTCTGTAAGCCTTCGAGCTCTCAGAGTATCCCACAAATATACCCTTCTTTCCTAAAGGATCTAATTTTGTTCTCTTCTCTTTTGGAATGTGTATGTATAGAGGACAGCCAAATATTATGAGATGGATGACTTCTAGTTTATTGTTGGAGAAGACTTCTTCAGGAGTCTTGTTCTCGAGTACTCTATGTGGAGTATGGTTCTGTACATATGTCGTTGTTCTAGCAGCTTCCTCCCAAAGATGCATAGAAAGATCTTGATCATGAAGCATAGCTCTTGTAGCTTCCATGATAGTTCTGTTCTTCCGTTCTACAATCCCATTCTGTTGTGGATTATAAGGAGTGGACAACTCCCTCTTAACCCCTAATTCTTTACATAGCTCTTTGAATTCATTCGAAGTGAATTTTCTGCCATTATCTGATCGAAAAGTCTTGATCTTATTTGTAGTGTGATTCTTGATCGAGGCTTTGAATTCCTTGAACTTGCTGAGTACTTCATCTTTGTTCTTCATGAAGTAAACCCATATCTTCCTAAAAAAGTCGTCAATAAAAGAAACATAATATGCATACCCACGTAGTGATCTTGATGGCATAGGACCGCATACATTAGAGTGGATGATTTCCAAGATTCCTTTTGCTTTGCTTTCGCTACTTGGAAATGTCTTCTTTGTGTTCTTTCCTTTCGCACATCCTTTGCAGACCCCATCATGTTTTGCTTGTATTTATGGAAGGCCTTCAACATCTTTGGTTTCAAGAGGTAGTGCTCTGTAATGCACATGTGCAAGCCTTCTATTTCATAGTTCATTTGGCTCTACTGTGTCATGGACCAAGGCTTGCTCTGGATGGCCCTTCAATTTGTACAAAACTCCTTCTTGTTCACCAATCACTATTGCATCATCAATAGTCTTTCCTTTTGGCCACATGATGACTTGGCCATCTATGAATGCAACATTCATTCCTTTTGCATCTAATGCTGATATGGAGAGAAGGTTATTCTTGAGTCCTGGGACAAACAAAACTTCCTTCATTGTTATAGACTTTCCAGAGTCTAGCTTATAGGAATATTCCCCACTACCTTTTATTGGATATTGGTAGTCATCTCGTAGCTTCACATTGTGAGGTGATTCATGTTCTAAAAGTTTCACAAAGGATTCCTTGAATCCAGTCATATGTTTGGAAGCCCCACTATCTATAAGCCAATCATCACTTCCATGAGTAATGTTTCCCGTGAGAGAAACGATCAAAACATATTCATCCTCGCTTGAAGAATCTTCACTTTCATATATGGTTCTCTTTGATGAAGGTCCATCATCCTATGTAGCATGAGCATGATGTCTTATTTTGTTTCCCTTCTTCTTGTGAGAGCTACTTTTATTCTTAGGACAATATCTAGCAAAGTTTCCTCTTTCATCACATGTATAGCAAATGTACTTAGACTTATCTCTAGGATTTCTAGAGTTATTCCTATGATGAGAGTACTTACTTTTGTGATGGCTAGATCTGGGTTTCTTGGATTGTACTGTGAGAGCTTGATCTTCACTTCCCATCTTCTTTTCTCGAGCTGTTATCCGAGCTTCTTCTTGAGAACATTCTTCCCACAGTCTACTGAACTTGACTAACTTATTTCTAGCACAGATCCCTTGAATGAAAGAGTCCCATGTCCTAGGGAGACCATTCAAGGTCCATCACAATTTCTGCATTCTCCACTTCTTCATCTATTGCTTCCAATTGTTCCCTGATCTGAGAAACCCTTGTGAAGTAAGACTAGATGGTCTCTACATTCTGGATCTTCACATTCTTCAGTTGATTCCTCAGAGTCATCTTCTGGTTTATGTTCTTCCCTTCAAACAATTTGGTTAGGGCATCAAACATAGCTTTAAGTGTCTTGAGAGAGGACACCTGTGGGATAAGGTGATCCTTGATAGAATCAGCAATGATCCTCTTTTCCATAACCAACTTCTTCTTATGCAAGGCCTTAGCCTCATCTCCCTCTGGAAATGGAACCTCCTCATGGATGTAGGAGTCCAACTCATTCTCTCCTAGGACCAGGGAGATCTTACATTTCCAGGCTCACAAGTTATAAAATCCCTCAATATTTTCATCAAGTTTGATATGATGAGACATCTTAAATGAGAACCTCAAATGGAAATACATAATATTTAGATCTTACCAGGTCAAGATGTCGAATCTAGATTTGGAGTTGAAAATCCTACAGTGCTGGATCAGGAGCAAATAAGGGTTTTTCTTTTCCGGAGTTTTGTCCAACCAATTGCTTTGAAATTGATCCCTAACATCGATTTTGGGGAGGAGACCAATCTAGGCATGGGCTCACTGAAAAATTCCTCTTCTATGAAAATTCCTAATTTTTGACAGTAGTGTTGGGTCCAAAACTGAAAAACCTCAAAATTGGATTCTTCTTCGACAGAAGGATGCACCCTAAGGAGGAGAGTTATTCCACCTTAATTTTTCTGAAAATATGTGGAGGAAGATCCACAAACTAGGAAGCCCTAGTTTCCACAGCTGCACAGTGTCTTCTTCTCAGGTTAGCTCTGATACCATGTTAGTTTTTCAATATGAAGCTAGCATTTTTAGGATCTTTGACTTAGAGAATAACAAGCACAACAATCAAACACAAGAGACAATGAACACAGTGTTTTTCCTCAAGGAAACCATAAATGGATAAAACCCCGCAACTTCCTCAGAGATAGAATCAACACCAAAATAGAAAAGCCCAAAATAGTAAGTGATATCTTGACAGCAGTAACCTTCTTCTTATCTAGACCCGGTGTCTTCTCCTTCCTCAACTATAGGCTACACTTGAGTGTGTATGAGATGTGTGGTAAATAGAGAAGTCACCTCTCTATTTATATTACCTTCTGGCATGACTAAAACCCTACTAGGACCGAATTCACTAAGTGAGTCTAATAACCCTAGTGCCCCAGAACTGTGGGGATTTTAACCCTTAGACAATAGGAGGGTTACCCACAATGACTTGACATGACTTGTTTACATTATAGATCCTCCCGATTGGAACATCGGGGCATGACAACATGACTCAATTACATAATCGATACATCCCAGAATAAACATTGGGTTACAAGACATAAGATACATAGATGAATACATTTCGAAGTTACAAATACATCAACAATTAGATCTCCCATTAGACCAAAAAAACAAAAATATGTGGTAATTATATCATACTAGATTCAAATTCCTCTCACATACATTCGCATAGTTCACTAGAAGCCATTAATGACAGAGGAAATCTCAAATTGCATAGTCAACACATCAATGTAGTAACAAATCACACAAATAGTAAACATTGCACTGAGACAATAATTACCATATAAACCCAGATGGGGAAACCAACATTTAAATGATATCTCACTCTATTTTGACAATCTCTAGTTATAATGTTGCCTATGGATTTTAGGAAACTTTTGTGAATTATGCTCTACATAGCCAAAACATATCTTTTGTTGTGAAGGAAAAATACAATTAAATATATGAGATATTGGAGTAGTGGGAAGGGAAAGGAACTGACCTTTCAGTTCCCATTCCTACCTCTCTTTTCTTCTCTTATTTAATGTTTCTATTTTTTAATTCTTCATTTGTTTTTTCTCCTTTCTCTTATTCTGTTTTACATAGCATAGCATTTACATAATTTTTAACCTTCATAAATTACTTAAGTAATAATTACATTATAAGTAATGAGTCTTACATATATTTGTTGGTTTAGATCCATTTTCATGTCAAACCTCCCAGTTGAGAGGTTTTTTTTCTCCAAAATATTAGAGGGCCAACCTTGATCAATGTTCATTTTATCTACTTCTCTAGTACATTGTCCTAACTTTGGTTCTTGGATAGACTTCTAGCTCTATCTCATGGCTTATAATTTTAGCTTTCGATTTGGATTTGGTTATGCTCTCTTTTTCCCACATTATAGAATTCTGCTTGCCAAATATTGTTTTAAGAAATGTTCAAATCTAAACTCTTAACAAAAAATCACTCCCATCTTCAATGTGCAAGTCTATTCTATTCTTAGTCTTAATGACAATCTATCTTGGCAATGAATGAAGCCAACTCAAATTCTATTTTTTTTTGTTTAGTGTGATCCAATAATGTATATCATCATGTGGAAGTTCCAGAAGACAATGTGTGGACTAATCTCATTGATTGGTATCATTTCCTTCCTAGCACAGAAACAACTCTTTATTGTTGAGTGTTCTTGCATAATTCTTCATCTTTGCAACAATTTCATCAGGATGACATCCTTCATGTGCAATTGAAATCTTCTTTAATTCTCCAACATCTAATTTTATTTAATGGATTCCATGTCATTTGAAGGATCTCCTAAGGTTATTGATTTCCATGAATAAATCTTAGATACATCTCCAAGAAGGAAGTCCTCTTCTAGATGAACAAAAGAACAACTTGGATAGGGGATTCCCTTTATGTCAACGTCAACTTGTTGTCCTCTTTGTTGGTGATGTGGACTTCATCTATTATTATAAATCCTTGTACAACTTTTGCACTCTGATCTAGAGATGTAGGCCACTCTTTATCCTTTCCTATTCACTCTCCACACTCTTATCTTGGATTTGTGGTTTCTAGGGTGAATCTCTAAATGAATCCTCAAACACTTTGATTTTAAATATCCACCCATCTTGTAGTGGTGGAAACATTTCATGGAATTGAAATCTACCATGCGGCATGTGGCTTGCTTATCCTAGAAAGATGTCACATACTATCCTTTCTTAAAAAATAATGACCATGCCGCTAAGTACCAACAACAATCGATTATGTGTCCTTTTCCTTCACAAAAATGATAGACAACGGATGTCTTTCCTAAATCATACCTCCTATTTTTCTTCTTCTTCTCGTTGAGCAATATGAGTCTTTTCACTTTCCTCATTTCTACCCTTCGGCAAATTTCCACAAGAAGTTTGAACTGGGAGAGTGATTCCATTGTCTTTCATTGTTTTACTTTCCTCTGATGATTAGGCCAATTATTGTTATATTTTTAAAATTTTTATGCCCAATAACAGTAAGATCACTGAAAGAATGACAAGAAAAACAAGACAAAGAATACATAAATATTTATCCCATGAAACCCTTACGGGGGAGAAAACCCAACATAGCATCCTTGATATAGAATCCAACCAAACATAGTGTAAGACCATAAGATTAAAATAGACTACTTCTTCTCCTTCAGATGGAGTCCTATTTCTCTCTCTAGTGAGATTACTTGAGTTGTGAGTGTGTCCAAATGAGGATGGTATATCATATATTTATAAACATCAACTGTGAATCCTAATAACTCAACATGCCCAACTTCACCTCTCCAACAAGGTTGAATTTCCTAGGGAGACACAACAAAAAATTTAACTACAACTTGTGGGTATTATTGACTCAACTTACAACGAAGGCTTAACTGCAATAATTTTACATGATGAATTACATCAATGAAATCCCTAATACGAGGAACAACATCTTCAGAAGGGAGGGATAATAATAAAATTATAATAAGTACAATAGTATATCTTCCGTAGTTACATTATTTCAACACTCCCTCTTAACAAGGAAGGTATTCTACATCAACAACAACAACAATATCCACAACTGTACAACTGACTGGTGGATTTATATGTTATAAGAATTTTTGTAAAAACATCATCATAAGAATCATCTTCATCACGGAACATCATCATCATAGAACATCATCGAACATCATCCTCATCATCACAGAGCATTATCATCATCTACAAGATCATTATGAGAATACTACAACAACATCATCATCTGCAACATTAGTATGTGAATAATGGAACATCATCATCATATGTAACATCAATATATGAATACTAGGACATCATCATCATCTACAACATCAATATGTAAATAATTGGACTTCAACATCAATATGTGAATACTGGAACATCATAAACATATGCAACATTAGTATGTGAATACTGGAACATCATCATCATCTGAAATATCAGTATGTGAATACTAGAACAAAAACAACATCATTAGCATAGAGTGCTGAGACCAGAACCACATCAACATCATCAACACAAAGTGCTAGGACTGCAATCAGATCAACATCATCAAGACATGGTTTTGGGACCAAAACCATGTCAACATCATCAACACAGAGTGTTGGGAACAAAACCACATCATCAACACAAAGTGATGGAATCATTTGAAGCAACAACACGGTAGACACTCTAGTAGACCCAAATAGCCTTGTCTGTCTTACTAATCCTTTCAAAACAAACAATTCTATCTAGACATACCGATCTTCCTAGGGACTAAGAAATCCTTGTTTGGATTACTAACCCTTTAGGCCCAAAAAATCCTAGCCAGAAATACTAATCCCCCAAGGATCAAACATGGCTTTTCAACACTGATGTACCAATCCCAATGGGATCAACCAAGCCTTATCAGGTTGACATACCAATCCTAGAATGAGCCTCCACACCACTGCAACATGAACCAAAACCGCATCCACATCATCACTCCCTATTTAGAAGGATTTCCTTAGATAATACACCAATATTGTCTCAAAATTATTCAAAATTTACATGAGATAGAGGCTTAATGAATACATCAGAAACTTGTTCCTTTGTAGGAAAATATTGGAGTTGTACAAACCCCTTCTACACCATGTCTCAAATATAATAGAACTTTATCTTTATGTGTTTTGACTTGTCGTGAAACATAGGTTTCTATGTCATCTTGACACAACTATGATTATCACAGTGGGTATCAGTCACATCCATATTTGTATCGAACAATCCTGCTAACAACTTCTGGATACAAACTGATTCACTATAGGCTGAACATGCAGTAATGTATTCATAGTCTTCTTTACTAAGAGTAACACAAGTATTCTTTTTTCTAATCCATGAGATCACACCTGATCCCAAACTGAAACAAAATCCCGAGGTACTCTTCCTATCATCGGTGCTCCTAGCTCAGTATGAATATGTATAACCATGTAGTTTGATCTCTCAATTGAGTGCATATCTAAGGCCATAATCCAATGTACCCTTAAGGTACGTCATCACATTATTTTTTAAAACTAGGTGAACATGTTAAGGATCCACCATATATTGAATTAGTGTGTTTACAACAAAATATATATCTGTTCTAGTATTCGTTAGATACATTAGTGAGCCAATAATATGTCGGTATAATGTAACATCCAATGTATCTAAGGAATCATCATTCAACAAATTTAAGTTGGTCACCATCATAGTTTTCATTTCCTCGCAATCCAACATCCCAAATTTCTTTAGGATCTCAACAAATTTGGATGGATTCATACCTCCAAATAACCTTGAAATTGTGGGATGGATTCATACCTCCAAATAATGGGTTCAATTAATATTAGTCCTAGATTTTTCTAAGGAATAACCTACAAACTGCAGGCTAGATTCATACCTCCAAATCATGGGATGGATTCATATCAGTCCTAACTATTGCTAAGGAATAATCTCCAAATCATAGGCTATATTTATACCTCCAAATCATTGAACTTATAAATTCTTTTTTCTTAGAATAATTTTTTAGGTTGGGGTTTAGGCGGGTATTGGGATTCAATCAAACCTTGCTCCATGATGACCAAGAAAAGTGAGATCAATCTTTCTTGGCTCACTAGAACAAAAAACGTTATATCAATCTTTTTTGACTAATTATTTCTTTCAACCTTTTGTATTCTTCTATTGAGTTATATTTGGAACATTTATAATTGTAGTTTAAATTCTTATATGTAAGGCATCCATCTTGATATTGTATTGTAACCAACATGAACATAGGTGAAAATATAAATCCGTATTTACATGCCTTATGTGTTATCGTTACAGTGAGATGGTATCATATAAGATTCACAATATGTGTATATTTATAGCTATTGCATACTTGAAACTTAACAATGGAGATTTGTCCCTCTCTTGTAAAGGTAAAAAAATTAGATATAACCCAAGAAAAAGTAACTAAATGTTGCAAATTCCCTTGATTGCAAGAATACATGTAGAAGAAGTGGAGGCAATTCATTGCATCTTGTTAATGACCCAAATCCAATCTATGCACATGATCATATGGTTTTATTGGAAAATAAGAGGAAATTTTCTATTCTCATTTGGGTTCAAACATCAATGATGTATGTTCTGATAGGAAGGTAGGGAATTCCATCCATGATAGGGTTTCAATTTTGCATTTTTATGATGTTTAATTTATTAAGCTTATAGAAAACATGAGCTCTCTATGGCTATAATTTTATTTTCATGATATAAAATTTCTAGATTAGAAGGTTGTGGTGTGAAACATCTGCAATTCTCATCTTTTATAAGAATTGCACTGACTATTGGACTATCAGATTTTTACATTCTTCGTTACATTGATCTCTTGAATAGGTTGTATTTTACGCATTTTTCCTTCACCATTACTAATTCATTGGGTCTTCCACTATCCAACTCTACAAATTGATCAATCGACTTTGCAGTACCAATGGGATCATTATTAACATTATACTATTATTTTATTTAGCATCATGTTTTCTTATACTAAGATGCATTAGGGATCATGTTTGTTACAACTTGATAATATGGTATAAAGGGGGTATTAAAAATGGGTTTATAAATATGGATACCTACAATATCTGGTGAAACTAAGGGTTTTCTTAATTGGAAAGGTATATTGGGAGGGGGATTCAACAATACAATTTTAGAAGGTATTTTCCAATATTTTGTAAAATTAGGGTATTATTTAATATCCTACGAATGGTAATGCTATGTAACAAGTTTACTAACTGAACCCCCCATGGCCATGTCATGGCCTTCAGGTATATGTTCTTCTTCAACAATGTGGACTCACATTCTAGAGGTTTCTTCGACTCTATGGGATTCATGTTCTTCTTCTTGATCTTCATCTGCATGGTTCTTTCTGGACTTACTAAAAGTTGTATATTCATCAAATATAACGTCTCTACTGATATCGATCTGGTGATAACCTAGAATGTATACTCTATAATCTTTTGGCTGATCACTATATCCAACAAATATTCCCTTCTTTCCTGAAGGATCAAATTTTGATCTTTTCTCCTTGGAAATATGTATACATACAGGACAACCAAATATCTACATATGGCTGACTACAAGATTATTTATGGTAAACATTTCTTCTGCAGTGTTCTTCCCAGAATAATTGTGGAAGTTTTTGTTATAAACCTATACCGTGGTTCTAGCTGCTTCCACCCATAGGTGCATGGGTAGGTCTTGATCATGAATCATGTATTTCAAAACTTCCATGAGAGTTCTATTGTTTCTTTCTTCTACTCCATTCTATTGAGGATTATAGGGTGTGGTGATCTCCCTCTTAATCCCAACTTGTTTGCACAAATCCTTGAATTCATTTGAAGTGAATCCTACTCCATTGTCGAATCTCAAGGTCTTGATCTTATTTTCATATAAATTTCTACAAGAGCCTTGAATTCTTTGAATATTTCAAATACTTCATCTTTTCCTTTCAATAAGTAAATCTAAGTCCTACATGAGTAATCATCTATAAAATAAACATAATACACATACCTGCTTAATGAAGTTGATTACATGGGACCACCTACATCTAAGTGAACAGTATCCACTATCCCTTTTTCTTTATTGTTTCTACTTGGAAATGGGTTCTTGGTATTCTTTCCTTAAGCACATCATTTGAAAACTCCTTCACGATTGATTTGAATATTTGGTAACCCTGTGACTACCTTTCTTTTTTTAAGCACATTGCTTGTATTTGAAATGATCAAATTTCCTATTCCATAGTTCACATGGGTTGATGGTACTTGCTGTTAGAGCTAAGCCTGTAGGTCCCTTTAGCTTCTAAACTCCCCCTTCTTCGTCACTAATCATGACTACATCATCTATTATATTTCCCTTTGGCCACATAAGAACTTTTCCATATACAAAAGAAACTATGGAACCTTTCTTATCTAGAGTTGAGATAGAAAGTAGTTTCTTTTTTAATCCTGAAACATATAAGACCTATTTCATCTTCATAGAATTTCCTGAGTCCAACTTGTAAAAGGCTTCTCCCATTCCTTTGATGAGATATTGATAGACATTTCCAATATTTACTTTGTAATGAGAGTACTTCTAAACAAGACATTGAAAAGAGTCCTTATAACTTGTCATATCTCTGGAAGATCCATTGTCTACGAGCTAAGTGTCACTTCCATGTGAGACTGATTCAGTAAGAGCAAATATAAAAAAATATTCTTCATTAGAGTCTTGATATTCATTGTTCTTTTCTTCAAATGGGTCATCATATTCAACTGTATGGGCATGGAAACTCTTCTAGAGTTGATCTGCTTTGAGTGGAGATTTTCTTGCAATGTGTCCCATCTTGTGACCTATGAAGCTTTTAAACGATGAGAAGTCTCTTTTGGGTCTTGAGTTCCTTTAAAAATTTGATTTCTTTTGGGAGAATGACTACATACCTTTCTATTGTTTGATCCTTTCTTTGAATGAGCTTTTGAGACTTGATCTTCATCATCATTTAACTTTTCTTATCTATTATCTATCTTTCCTTATTCCTGCACACATTCATCCCAAAGTCTTCCGAACATGGTGAGTTTTCTTCTAGCACAGATTCCTCTGATTAAATATTCCCAAACTCTCGGGAGACCATTCAATGCGGTCATTACAAATTCTTCTTCTTCCACCATGTCTCCAATAGCTTCCAATTATTCTTTGATCTGAGATACTCTCGTGAAGTATGACTTTATAGTCTCTGCCCTTCTGGATCTTCACTCCCTTCACTTGATTTCTCAAGGTCATTCTTTTGTTGATTTTCTTTCCTTCAAAGAGACTAGTCATTGCATCGAACATTTATTTTGGAGTATTCTTTGAGGATACTTGAGGAATCAATTGATCCTTGATAGAGTCATCTATGGTCCTCTTAGCCTTGACCATATCCTTTTCATGCTTTTCTTTTGCTTCATCTCATTCATGTTCTAGGACTTCATATTTGACAAAACCTTCTAGGTCATGTTCTTCAAGGATGTACATGACTCTGTACTTCCATGCTCAAAAGTCCTCTTCTCCTTCAATATTTTCATCAAGATTGGTGTTGTTTGTCATCTTTAATGATTGAGAACCTCAAATGGAAATAAGGGAGATAATATTTACTAATTTGAGGACTTCTTGTCGAACCTGCTTTAGGATGACATAGGGTTTGATAAGGAAACCCTAATTTATCAATTTTGGTCACTTGCAAGGGTGATTGGAGGAAAATATGTGCCTCTCCAAGGCTATCTAGACTATAACTTTATTTTATTGAATATGTGAATGTAAACTTGAAAAATATGATTCCCTAGTTCCTCCCGCAGCTGTGACAAGTAAAAATTTGAAAATCTTCGAAATGAAATTCTACCACCATAGAAATATGCCCCCTCCTAGGGAGAGTTGATCTATCCTTCTTTCCAAGCTAATCTATCAAGGGAGTTGTCTGGAATAGAAAATCTTAGCTTCTTTTACTGCGGAAAACTATTGCACAATGTCTTTTTTCAGGTTGGTTGATACCATGTTATATTTTTAAAACTTGTATTCCCAATAACAAGAAGATCATTGAAGAATTAAAAGAAGAGCAAGACAAATAATACACAAATATTTATCCTGGGAAACCCTCGTGTGGGAGAAAACCCAGCAAAACTTCTTCAATATAGAATCCAATCAAAGACAGTGTAAGACCACATGACTAAGATAAACTATTTCTTTTCCTCCAGATGGACGCCTCTTTCTCTCTCTAGCAAGCTTACTCGAGTTGTGAGTGTGACCAAATGAGGAGGTTTCATTATCTATTTATACACATAAACTGTGAAGCCTAATAACCCAACATGACCAACTTCACCTCTACAACATGGTTGGATTTCTTAGGGAGACACAACAACAACTTTAAATACAACTTGTGGGTTTTATTGACCTAAATTAGAACATATTTTTAACCTCAATACTTTTACATGACCAATTACATCAATGGCATCCCTTGTAACATCCCCTCAGAACACGATTGTAAAAGTGTAAGTAGAATCATTGTAAGTACTAATCCTAGCCTTATCAAATTATAAATGAAAGTTGATAATGTTAGGATACTGAAAGCAAAAATGACTATAACGATGATTTGGAGAAGAGTACACTAGGAGGAGAGGTTAAAGACAAGTAAAACCTTGAGAATTTATATTTTGATGACTAGGTGTCATCTTGGTACTATGAGGTATACACTGGAATGCAAGTAGTATTTCACATCGCTTTTGCATCAACCCAATACCATGCTTACTTTTGAAAATGCGTTCATCGCATGGGAAGACAAAAGGATTTATATTATCCTTTAAACATTAAGAAATATTTTTTTGATGGCATAAACAAGCTATTACTATCATGATAAAATTATCCTTAAAGAAAACAATATTATTATGATTTTATCTTTAGGTGCATATCTGAATAAGTAATTGAAATGAAAGGAAAAACATTAGGCTAAGATAAAAACTAGTTTTATCTACTAATAGTAATGAGAACCTTATATAAGTCCCCTCTCTCTCTATATAAGAAAAACACTTATAAAAGACTTTACTATGAATTACAACCTACACGAGGAGGTGCGGTGGTCACTCCCACCACACAAAAATCAAAGTGATATATATTTATTATAACATAACATTATTTAGTATATCATTCATAGTAATACATATGGACTCATGGCTTGAGGGAACATTAACTTTTAGAAGTGTTTGAGTTGGTGGTGCGATCTCTCCTCGAGAGAACCAGGGAAATTGTTCCCTTTTTGGAAAAGAATGATTCCATCTGTCTGCTTGATGGAAAATAAACACAAAAATGTGGAAGTTCATTTGCGCCACTTGGCTCCTTCAAGAGCGGGTTCTTGTTATTTGGCGTGGATACTTGTGGAGACTGGGAGGAGGAACGAAATGCTCCGGGTATGGGCCGAGAAGAGGAGTTGTAGACGGAGAACAGGAGCCAATTGAGGTGTTCGGGGAAAATATTCCAAGCTACTGGTCATTGAAGTTGGATTTGTTTTATTCTGTTATTGCATGCAGTCGGTGGTATGGATTGAGTTTCCCTTTTTGGTTTTTTATTTTACTAAATCCTATATCCAAAGTCTGCAATTAGATTTGAAATGCATTTTGATTATGATGAAACCAACACCTGATGTATCTTTACCTCCGCTCTACCAATAGGCATAGCAGCATACTCTCAAATTGTATCTTTACCCAACAGAGTATCATTCAGTTGGATCCAAAGGGTAAACTAGTTTTTGTTAGAGTCTGCATGATATTGGAAATAAATCGTTTTGTGCTTTAAAAACCATACATTGTCTAGTGCCTGGATCAATTTTCACTTCCTACATTCTTTTTGCTAAGTGAATGGTAGCTAATATATGTTGTTGAAGCTACTGATTTGACATTCGAATGGTTGCATATAGGTAGCACATAATCCTTTTAAAGTGGAATTATATTGTGTTTACTTAAATATTTAACCGTGTTACCTAATGTGTGATTAAACTTTGCAATCGATCCTATATTACTTGAATCTCAAGGATGCAGAATTAGTTTCATAGGATATTTTGATGATTTCATGCGATTTCTTATGGTAATGATCTTAGATTAATACGCTAGTTACATTGCTACCTTGAATCTTGAAGAGTGCATTGTCAACTTAGTAATCTAATTTATTATTAGTTGATGATGAAACTTTTATGAAATATGAGACCTCTTGAATGATGTGTTTAACCATATCCTCATTATCATTTGATGAAAATTAGTTACAATACATCCTAAGTAAGATATAGGGTTACTTCTTTGCAAGTGGAAATAGTTTAAAGCTTTAATGGATTACATGTTTTCATCATCTAACTAAAAGAGGCTATATTAAACAATCAATGATTGGTATGAATAGTGGATTTCTAGTGCATTGTTGACTTATTGAAAATATTATACAAGTCATTAAGAATTTTCTAGCACCTTTGTTTCCTAGATTATATTGAGATTAGAATCTTAAAATCTTATGTGTATTTATTACCTATAGAATTGAGATAAATCACTTTTGGTCTATCAGTACTTTCATTGTTTGATTGTTGGAATGGTTCATTGAATTACTCGTTAAAATTCTATGACAGAGGATAAAAAAACATATATGTTTATCTTCATTTTATCTAAAGGCGCAACATATAACACTAAAAAGTGGTAGAAGGAATCACCTGCATATTTCTTAGATGCTTTCCTTCATCAAGGTTTCAAATATTTAGTAAATCAATTTGACATATATGGTAGAAAAAGTGATCTTGAAAGTACCCCATAATTGCTCTATTACTCCTATGTGGACAAAAAGAGTAGGAGAACCGAGATATTTAGAATTAAGAACCAAAGTCAAGTAGGTTGAGTCTTTAAAACTATGGTATTTCCGATGACGGTTTAAGTGTATACTTATTTTTCTTAAATATTAAGAAGGGTATGGATATGATAGTTAAGCCCTTGAATGTTAGTAATTATGTGATCTAAGGTCGCCCAAGAAAGAGATCTTGATACTTGAGTAGTCAGATTTTAACTAGTATATTATGGACCTGGTGTCCTTTTAACAATTGAATGATTATTTAAAGAAAAATAAAGGAGCATTGTAGACAATAAAACTCTCCTCCTTAAGGTGGGCTTACGACACGCTTGTGATTGGTTTATTTTGATGACCCTTGTGAGTGATTGTTTTAGCTCTTTACCTTAGTGGATTCGTGGCCCATCTCGGGGGTGTCTCTAGACAATAAACATACGTCAAATGAATCATATGGTTGGGAGGAAATTCGTAGTCACGGTTTCAGTTGCCCAAGAAAACATGTTTCGTAATTATGGATAGATAAGTTTTTATGAGTTACAAAATCCTAAATCAAGTGAGGTACTTGATAGTCATTTTTTTTAAATAAGATGTTAATGTGATACTTGTTGTATGATGAAGTTGATAGAGTGAAATAGAAATGTGAGTATTCTTATAAAATATCGATGTATATGCTTTCATATGGATTTAATGTGCAAAATTAGTTCCAAGGATGTTTCAGGTTAGACTTCAATCAAATGATTATGCAAGGAATCAGTCGTGCTAATGACCTGGTAAGTGAAATATATTGTACTTTATACAACGATATTCTGTTTGATTTGAAATCTTATTCGATAGATAAATGCTTTGCTTATATAGAGCCATATTAATCACTTGGGTTATCATACTTCTATTTTGTAAAGATTAGTCATAAACCTAAATTTTTGAGAAAGATTGATGAGGAGTTTATGCTTAGTGGTTATTCTAAAAAAAAGTAGGTTAATAATAAGAAGCATGAATATGTATCATGTTACTAATAGAAGAATATTTAAGCAATTAAATTCTATGAGTATTTTAAATAAGTAAACATATCATGTGATAATGGTTACTAGCTGTGAGCTTGTACATTTGGTAATAAGCGCTTATTTTATAATACTATGTATACTTAGTTCCTATACTTTAGGTGAGAGATCAGAACAAAAGAATCCAATAGAATCAATGTGATATGTTTATTGTGCTTCTATATTTTATGTATATGTTCTTACCATTATTCTTGTCCTAGTATGGTCATTAGTATAGTACGCTTGACAACTACTTAGTGGAACTTAACCAAATTGAATTATAGTTTTCTTACATGAATAGATGAAAATGATAGTAGTGTTTACGCTTATGTGTTTATGTGCTCTCAAGTGACTAACATAGTTGATTTTTTTAGATATAGTGAAAGTGAAAAACTTACCCCCTTTTCTTAGAATTTACATTGAGGAAATTCGGGTATGTTACATATGGTATCAGAGCCTCAGGTTAAAACACTATGGCCAAAATGGATCCGCATATACAGAAGTAAGTTGCGTACTCTCTAAATTACTGTTTATGTGAATAATTTTTTTTTTGCATAAGAGATTATCTTGCAGCATGTAAGCTAGGAAAGTTAAAATTTAATAAGAGTTTATCTTGCAACACGGGTGATTCCATGAAGGTGGGTAACAATTTTTGGCCAAATTTGGCAATCAAAACCTGATTTTTTACTCATGTGCTAGATAGAAGCCCTCGAAACGTATATATTCCATGTGAATTTCAACTTGTACTAGAAAAAACAAATTGTATAATATTATGTTGGCTTCCCAATGATATTTTAAAAAAAATATTCCGATGTCATTTAATGTGTGAAATTCCGCATTTAATGAACTGTGTGACCTTAAAAATTTGAAGAAGTGAATAAGTGGCTCGTGTCCATCCCCAATACCTCAATCTTAAATTAATAATTTAAAAAAATAAAATATATGAGCATGATCTACACAAAGTGCACGGTGGCCTGTANTTATTTCACAATATACAATTATTTATTATTTTTCGAAAGTGACCACATCTGATTTCAGCATCATTTTATACACATGTGTGTCCATCCCATCTTTTTTTCACTGTTTTCAAAAATTGAAAAACCAAAGACACCTGTTTGAAGAGGACGCATCGATGTGTGGGCTGTGCATTTTTAAGAAATTTTTGGATGTGTATTTTTTACCCTGCGTATTTTTCTTTGAGTTGCTTTGAAGTTGTTGTGAGGTTTTCTAAGTGTAAGTTTCAAAAACCCATACGAATTCCAAAACACATGCATGATACCTCAATGGATAGAGGATTTAGTGATGAATCTATCGGTATGAACTCCGCTCAGTTATGTGCCATGAATGGTAGGGTTTACACCCCAGAAGACACAGAGAAACATTGATTTTCATGTAAGAGGGATAATTCTCTGTTTTTTAGGCCCTCCATGAAGGTATTGAGGTTGATCGAGGTATTAAAATCCCTCGATTGAGGTTTTTAAATAATCTCAAACGAGGTTTTATTAAACCCTCGATCGAGCTACCGTTTAAACCTCTTTTTAGATTTTTTTTTTCACAAGGACCTCGATCGTGGCCTTAAAACCTTGATCGGGGTTTTCTTAAAATGTAGATAGAGGTCTTAAAACCTAGATCAAGGTTTTTTTAAAACCTATATCAAGGTCTTAAAACCTAGATCGAGGTTTTTTTAAAACCTAGATCAAGGTTTTCTTAAAACCTAGATCGAGGTCTTAAAACCTAGATTGATTTTATTTTTAAACCTAGATTAAGGTTTTGTTAAACCCTCGATCGAGTTTTTATGACCTCGATCGAGGATTTAAAATTTTCTCGATCTAGGTACGTTTTTGTGTTTTTTCCGAAAGTGCCTTGCCAAAAAGTGTAACTGAACTCCATGGATGCACCCGCACGTAAGCTAAAGAAAGTTGAATTTTAAATAAAAAATTAAAATTCTTTACATATGTGATGACTACAGTATACATGGTTGCTCTAATTAAAATGAATCAATAACAAGTGAAGTAGCATAAATTGTAACTTAAATTAGTTATAGGCGAACTTAAGGATAATGGCTAATTAAGTTGGTCCTTAAACCTCCTCATTAAGTAAATCTGTAGTTAGAAGATCAGAGAATCTAGTTGTTAAGTTTCTTTTGAAGCATTCTGTTTGTCACTAGATGCATGCATGAATTTATTAGGGCATGAATTATATATTGAAGAAAGTGAAGCGTTCCATTTCTACTATCTCTTCATCATTGATGATATGGTTGCATGGTAAAAGCTCTGTGAAATGATTTTAGAACCCTCTCCCCATAGATATTGGGTGAGATTTACATATCCCCGAATATTTAGTTAACAACAATATCTCAGTCTACATCCAGGTTATGATCTTATCCTATGGAGCTCTTGATTTTTGTTTCAATTATGATAGTTTTTAATGTGTTCTTTGTGAGGATAACCTTATATTATTAACCATAATAAACTATATGCTCCAGTTTGAAGTCAGTGTAAAATTTTACTGCAATACCTCATTGTAATTCATAGATAATTTTATCTTTGGTTAGAATTATAAATTGTCATAGACATTAAAAATCACTAAAAGAATGGCAAATGAAGTAGTCCTTCGCAAAGGATAGAAGGTGTAAACCAAAGGAAATTGAAGTATTATTGAAAGATTGATGGAGAACGTTTTCTGGAATCAAGCAAGAGGTTGGGTGGAAAATAAATTCCTGGACTCAAGAATGAAGGCTTGAGGGGAAAATAACCTCTTCTATGAGGGAACACCAAGGGGAAAAATTAAGGATCCAGCTCTACTTTGCTAAAGTAACTTTTTCTGGACTCAACTAGAAGGCTGGGTCGAAACAAAATTCTTGGACTCAAGTGATGAGGATTCAGGGGAATTATGAAAGAGTATGTGATATCAATGGCAAGAGTTAGGCACAAAATTGACATCTGGAAAACATGAAGACGTTTAATGTTTTGAGGGGAAAAATTTTGACTAGAAATCAAAAGGGAGAGTAGCCTCAAAGTTTTAGCCTGTAAGTCCAATTGGTTTCAACAACTCGAAGGAGAGTTTTATGTTCAGCAGAGAGTTGTTAAAGATGAAAAACTCAATGGAGAGTTTGTTGATCAACATAAGTGTTGTTGAAAGTTGTTCAACTTCATGATGAAACAGTAAGACACATATTAACGATTTTTCCTAATAACTAGAATGTTGAATGTCTTAATGTGTAAATGTTATGAAGACTTAGGTAGGGAAAAAAAATTCCCTCAAAGGCAAGGATGACTGATAAATTTTAAAAGCTTATTGTTTGAAATTATGATGCTAACTTGTGAATGAAAAGATGTCTATCTCAAGTTGAGGAGTAATTAAAGCATCCAAGTACTGAAGGTAAAAGACATCCTCTAAAAAGATAATTAAATCTGAATTACTAATGAATTTTTTTAGGTTCATACTATATTAAGTCCTCTTATAATTATAAAAGCACAAATAAAGGGTAAAATTTATTTTGTGAATTGCAAATGTTGTGTTGCAGAAAATGACTTGTGGTTTATGTTATAAGTTGGTTTATGAATTAATGACACATTTATTGAATAAAGTTTGGAATATGTGTCCTTGTTGCATAAAAGTGTAGGTTATGAGGGATAAGAGCTTGCAGGAATCACAAAAGATTGAAGATGATCAAGCAAAGATGAAGAACATCGTGAGGGATGCGGAAGCAAGCAGTAAGAACTTGAAGGGAAATGAACACACAAACTTTGGGAGAATATGTAAAAATGAGGATGGTGTTACTTCTAAGGGGGAAAGTATGTAACATCCCCTCAAAACATGGCTGAAATTTTTTAAGTGGAAGCACTGTAAGTACTAATCCTAGACTTATCAAATTATAAATGAAAGTTGATAATGTTAGGAGACTGAAAAAGGACATGACTATAACGATGATTTGGGGATGAATCCACTAGGGGGAGAGGTCAAAGCCTAGTGAAACCTTGAGAATTTAGCTTTTGATGACTAGGGGTCATAATGGTACTATGGGGTACACATTAGAATGCGAGTCGTATTTCACACCGCTTTTGCATGAACCCAATACTATGCTTACTTTTGAGAATGTATTCATTGCATGGGAAGACAAAAGGATTTATATTATCCTTTGAACATTAAGAAATATTGTGTTGATGGAATAAAAAAGATATTACTATCGTGATAAAAATATCCTTAAAGAAAACAATATTATTATGATTTTAACTTTAGTTGCATATCCAAATAAGTAATAATTGAAATGAAAGGAAAAACGTTACGTTACGTAAGATAAAAACTAGTTTTATTTACTAATAGTAATGAGAACCATATATAAATCCTTTATATATATATAATCAAAACAATTATAAAATATAAAATTCTTTACTATGAATTACAACCTCCATGAGGATGTGGGGTGGTCACTCCCACCATATATATATATATATATATATATATATATAACATAACATTATTGTGTATATTACACATAGTAATACATATGGACTCATCGCTTGAGGGAACGTTAACTTTTTGGAAAAGAATGATGACATCTGTCTCGTTGATGGAGAATAAACACAAAAACGTGGAAGTTCATTTGCGCCACTTGGAGCCTTTACGAGATGGTACTTGTTATTTAGTGTGGAGACTTGTGGATACTGGGGGG
Organism: Pseudotsuga menziesii; assembly: GCA_001517045.1. NCBI lineage: Eukaryota > Viridiplantae > Streptophyta > Pinopsida > Pinales > Pinaceae > Pseudotsuga > Pseudotsuga menziesii. Next base: position 146,280 of record LPNX010269843.1, on the reverse strand, counting down.
GACGAAATGCTCTGAGTATGGGCCAAGAAGAGGAGTTGCAGAAGGAGAACACGAGCCAATTGAGGTGTACAGGGAAAAGAATCCAAGCTTTAGGTTGTTGAAGTTGGATTTGTTTTCTTCTGTTATTGCCTGCAATCGATGGTATGGGTTGAGTTTCCGTTTTTGGTTTTGTATTTTACTAAATCCTATATCCAAAGTCTGAAATTATATTTGAACTGCATTTTGATTATGATGAAACAAGAACCTAATGTGTTTTTTTGTTGTTGGTATAATTACCATTCATAAATCGATGTACTTTTGGATCTCGAAGGGTCAGAACCATTTTCCTTTTGTGTTTGCTTAACATTTGGTTTGAAATCGTTGTTTATTGGATGAATGAATACGACTCAAATCTGATCTAGAGCATTGACTATTCTTATTATTTGAAGGCATTTTTCTTTGTCCATTGCTGACACGGTTTTTGTTTACTTAACTGCGTTTGTGTTCCTTTTCCATTTTTGGCATACCTCAATCTCATGCGCTTGGTAGGATTTGTAATTATTTTATAGATATTTTCCTTTGGATGCATGCTACTATGGAAAGATGAATAAATATAGGATCTTATACATTTTGTTGTGTACAAATCGATTTCCTCATTTCCCCGTGCTCAGAGTCTGTATGATTGACTTTTCGTTGGCCACAAAACATTTAGCAGTTGACCTATTTCTTTCAGCATCGTTATAGGGAACCCTATCGATATATCCTTTTCCTCCCCACAACATTCAAGGTGGTTCTGCACCTTTTTTCATCTATTCTTTTCCATTCTAAACTATAGCTAGAATTCTCAATCAATACCTGGGTTCAGGGAAAACTACAAATCATATTACTTTCACTATCATCATCATCATCATCATCCTCATCATCATAGTCATCATCCTCATCACCATCATTGTCATCATCCTCATCATCATCATCACCATCATCCTCCTCATCAGTTTCATCATCCTCATCATCATCATCATCACCAACATTGTTCATCATCGTCATCATCATCATCATCATCATCATCACCATCATTGTTCACCATCAGCATCATCATCGTCGTCGTCATCATCATCATCATCATCATCATCATCCTCATCATCATCATAGTCATCATCCTCATCATCATCATTGTCATCATCCTCCTCCTCCTCATCATCATCATTCCATTACAAATGCTTGGAAATAAAATCAAAGCAAAGTTTCAACTAAACCTATCATCATCATCATCATTTTTCCTCATCATCGTCGTCATCATCATCATCCTCCTCCTCATCCTCCTCCTCCTCCTCATCATCACTATCATTGTTTGTCATCATTGTCATTGTCATCATCATCCTCATCCTAACCCTCATCATCATAATCATCATCTTCATCATCGTCATTGAAATCATCCTTATCATCATCATCATCATCATTATTCCTTGCCATCATCAGCATCGTCATCATTATCATTGTTCATCATCACGATCATCATCGCCATCATTTTTCATCCTCATAGTCATCATCATCCTCCTCCTCATCATCATCTTCGTCATCAATGTCATCATCCTCATCATCGCAATCATCATCATCATCATAATCATTGTCATCATAGTAATAGTCATCGTGATCATCATCCTCATCCTCATCATCATCACCATCATTGTTCATCATCACAGTCATCATTATAATCCTCCTCATCATCATTATCGTCGTCATCAACATCATCATCCTCATCATCCTCATCCTCTCCATCATCATAGTCATCATCATCATCATCATCATCATCACCAACATTGTTCGTCATTGTCATCATCATCATCATCATCCTCATCATCAACATCATCATCATCATCCTCATCGTCATCATCGTTGTCATCATCACCATCATTGTTCACCATCATCATCACCGTCGTCGTCATCATCATCATTCTCATCATCATAGTCATCGTCCTCATCATCATCATTGTCATCATCCTCCTCATCATCATCATCATTCCATTGCAAATGTTTGGAAATAAAATCAAAGCAAAGTTTCAACTAAACCTATCATCATCATCATTGTTCCTTATTTTCGTCGTCATCATCATCATCCTTGTCCTCCTCCTCCTCCTCATCATCACCATCATTGTTCATCATCATTGTCATCGTCATCATCATCGTCATCCTAATCCTCATCATCATAGTCATCATCCTCATCATTGTCATTGAAATCATCCTTATCATCATCATCACAATCATCATCATCATCATCATTGTTCGTCATCATCGCCAGCATCGTGATCATCATCATTTTTCATCATCACCATCATCATCACCATCATTGTTCATCCTCATAGTCATCATCATCATCTCAGTCATCAACATCATCATCCTCATCATCACAATCATCATCATCATCATCTCAGTCATCAACATCATCATCCTCATCATCACAATCATCATCATCATCATCATAATCACTGTCATCATAGTAATAGTTATCGTGATCATCATTGTCATCATCATCATCATCATCATTTTTCATCATCATAGTCATTATAATCCTCCTCCTCATCATCATCATCGTCATCATCAACATCATCATCCTCATCATCCTCATCCTCTTCATCATCATAGTCACCATCATCATCATCGTCATTGTCATCGTCATCATCACCAACATTGTTCGTCATTGTCATCATCATCATCATCATCATCATCCTCATCATCATCGTTATCATCACCATAATTGTTCACCATCATCATCACCATCGTCGTCATCATCATCATCATCATCATCATTATCCTCATCATCATCATAGTCGTCATCCTCATCATCATCATTGTCATCATCCTCCTCATCATCATCGTCATTGTTCATCATCATCATTCCATTGCAAATGCTTGGAAATAAAATCAAAGCAAAGTTTCAACTAAGCCTATCATCATCATCATCGTTGTTCCTCATCATCCTCGTCCTCATCCTCCTCCTCCTCATCATCATCGCCATCATTGTTCATCATAATTGTCATCATCATCATGATCCTCATCCTAATCCTCATCATCATAGTCATCATTCTCATCATCATCATTGAAATCATCCTTATCATCACCATCACAATCATCATCATCATCATCATCATCATTGTTCCTCATCATCGTTAGCATCCTCATCATCATCATTGTTCATCATTGCCATCATTGTTCATCCTCATAGTCATATTCATATTCATCCTCCTACTCCTCCTCCTCATCATCTTCGTCATCAACATCATCATCCTCATCATCGCAATCATCATCATCATCATCATCATCATCATCATCACTATCATCATAGTAATAGTCATCGTGATCATCATCCTCATCATCATCATCACCATCATTGTTCATAATCATAGTCATTATAATCCTCCTCATCATCATCATCTTCATCATCAACATCATCATCCTCCTCATCGTCATCATCCTCATCCTCTTCATCATCATAGTCATCATCATCACCAACATTGTTCGTCATCGTCATCATCCTCATCCTCATCCTCATCCTCATCATCATCGTCATCATCACCATCGTTGTTCACCATCATCATCATCATCATCATCATCATCATCCTCATCATCATAGTCATCATCCTCATCATCAGCATTGTCATCATCCTCCTCATCTTCATCATCATTCCATTGCAAATGCTTGGAAATAAAATCAAAGCAAAATTTCAACTAAACCTATCATCATCATCATCATTGTTCCTCATCGTCGTCGTCGTCATCATCATCCTCATCCTCATCCTCATCATCATCATCACCATCAATGCTCATCATCATTGTCATTGTCATCATCAACCTCATCCTAATCCTCATCATCATAGTCATCATGCTCATCATCGTCATTGAAATCATCCTTATTATCATCATCCTCATCATCATCATCATTGTTTCTCATCATTGTTAGCATCATCATCATCATCATCATTGTTCATCATCACCATCATCATCGCCATTATTGTTCATCCTCATAGTCATCTCCATAGTAATCATTATCCTCCTCCTCATCATCATCTTTGTCATCAACATCATCATCCTCATCAACGCAATCATCATCATCATCATCATCATAATCACTGTCATCATAGTAATACTCATCGTGATCATCATCATCACCATCATTGTTCATCAACATAGTCATTATAATCCTCCTCCTCCTCATCATCATCGTCATCAACATCATCATCCTCATCATCGTCATTGTCATCATCCTCATCCTCTTCATCATCATAGTCATCATCATCATCATCATCATCATTGTCATAGTCATTATCCTCATCATCCTCATTGTCATCATCATCCTCATCATCATCATAGTCATCCTCCTCCTCCTCATCATCATAGTCATCATCCTCATTTAATCATCATTGTCATAATCCTCCTCCTCCTCATCATCATTCCATTGCAAATGTTTGAAAATAAAATCAAAACAAAGTGTTTACTTAGCAAATGCATGTTGTAACATCCCCGACCCTCTGGCTGGGCAAGAGGACACTACCTTTCATCAAACATTTGGGCATCTAGCCCCATGACCATATACATACATATAATTCTGAAGTAGAAATGCTTAAAACGTATAAAACATACTAAGATGCATAATCACACATATATTCAACGGAAACAACACAACATTCATTCATATACATGTTCATCAATCATAAATTCATTAATAGTAATTTGTTTGCAAAACAAGTTAGTCACGAATACTTATCTTATAAAAAATGTCCCACATCCAACTACGTCGCTGCAACGTTCCACCCAATCATAGGCCAGCGTGCTTCTTAATCTCTCAGCAACACTGCCACCCTCGAGCCAGGCATGATTCCCCAAGGAATAAGGAACTAGCAGGATTACACATAGCCAAGAATAACAAAAACATGCCAAGCCAACACCATTGGTTTTGTCAAGCAAACAATGGATCAACCAAGCCAACACAGTTAGGTTTATCAAACCATCCAAGAGCTAGGAAGGGCTAAATGCTAAGCTGGTGAGCTCATTGAAGAGCCGTGGACACCTACACCAGAACTAGCCTGGCTTCTAGGACACCCACACACACCCAACACAAGGAAATCAGTCCTTTCTCCGCTTCATAGTCCCTCAGGCCCTGACCTCCCTTCCAGTGTTGTTCAAGGGTTGTGGAGAAGATAACCAGTCCTCTAGCTCTATCTGTGTGGTTTCCAAACACACCAGGTTTATTAAGCAAACCAAGCCCTCATCCCTACTCCCAACACAGTCCGAAGACCAGCCACTGCACACATGCAATCAACCAGCAGTTACAACTTGGATAGGGGAAGACGAATCCTGAGTCATTCTTGGCCCTATCGTGGCCAAAACGACTCCCAAGCAACCTACAACAACCCCAAAATGTAATAGCAAACACAGCCCACAATGTGGGTAAAACAACAGTCCGTACTAAACAACAAAGCCACCGGGGAAACTTACACAGACCACAATGAGGAAGAAGATACAGATTCCCAACCTGTGCATGAGGGAAATTTACACCAGGCCTTGGAATTCGGATGGAAAACACACCCGATACCACTCTGTGGAAAATGTGAATGACAGCTGAAACGGCTTCCCTCCTGGCTGTGTGAGACCAAGCATAAATGATCCTCTGTGTGTGTAATAGAACGTCTCTCCCTACGTGAGGATGAGCAGCAATTCCAATATCGCGAGAGTGGGAAGTGCGGGATCGTTCTCAGCCCATCGTGGAGAGAGTAGAATGATCATGGGCGTGGTCGCTTCTTCTGCCCAACGTGAGGTTTGATTTTCCAGTGGAGTGAGCATGTAGGCAAGGACTGACAATCCTTCCACACTCCACTCCCCAGCAATAACTGCCTCAACTACTCAGCAGAACATTAAGGTAGTAGTTGGATAAGACAAGGGACGATGATGAAATCAAAGAGAGTGGTGACACATGGATTTTCCCCTATGGCTTAAGGTTTGACATTCCCCCTCCTTATCCTTATGATAATCATGCCCCTTCTCAATTTAGTTGCAGTGAACATAGCTGGTTGGGTTATTTAATTAAAATGTGTAGCTACATGATGCCACAACTTAATATGTATGTCGCATGCCCCGATATACCATCGGAGACAATTTCAATCCGAAACATAGCATAATCAATCGATGGTGGGGCCTTGGCCTTTAGCTCCGCACCATCATTATTTACAATATATACATCATATACATTAATGCAAATGGGTTCAAAACCCGGGTGTTACATTCCCCTCCCCCTTCAATAACACTATCCTCAGTGCTTTACAAAATTGAACAAAATGTTACACTGGTATCGCCTCAGTTTTCCGCAGGATTGAACAAAAATGGATGTGCCAATCGCATGGCATCCTCCAGTTCCCACGTGGCCTCTTCAGGTCCGTAATGCTCCCATTGCACCTTTACCTGCCTATGGCTCAGTTCTGGAGCATTAGTNCACCTGAATCACATCCCAATTTATCACATGGTTAGGATCATGTACATATTTCTTAAGCAAAGAAACATGAAAAACATTATGAGATCTAGTACTAGCAGGCAGTGCAAGTTTATATGTGACAGTCCCTACTCTTTCAAGCACTTCAAATGACCCACAATATCTAGGTGACAGCTTGGCACAACTTCCAAGCTTCAAGGAACTCTTCTTTTCCTTCACTATGAGGTAAACATGATCCCCAACACTAAACTCTATGTTTATCCTATGCTTATTTGCATAGCTTTTATGTCTATCCTATGCTACTTTCAGATTCTTCCTAATATTTACAACCTCTTGTTCCATTTCCTTGAGCAATTCTGGTCCAAGCACAATCCTATTCACTGGATGATCCCAAGTCACTGGTGTCCTACACCTTCTTCCATACAAAGCTTCATACGGACTCACTCCTGCTGTCCATTGTTGTAATCAAACTCTACCAAGTGCAAGTAATATTCCCACTTGGTTGGTTTGTCCATCACATACATGTGGAGCATATCTTCAAGCACCTGATTAACTCTTTCTTTCTGCCCATCTGTCTGATAATGGTAGGCAGTGTTGAAGTTTAGCTTTGTACCCAAATATGCAAACAACCCTTTCCAAAAATTGGAAGTGAACTTGACATCTCTGTCAGAAACTATTGCCTTTGGAAACCATGCAATTTGAAAATCTCCTTCATGAAGATCTTTGCAATATCATCAGTCTTATGCGTAGACTTCATCGGTATAAAATGTGTTGCCTTTGTCAACTTGTCTACTACAACCATGATGGAATGATGTTGTCTCCAAGTCATCGGCAATCCTGTAATAAAATCCATGGAAATAACTTCCCATTTCCATTCTGGAACTGGTAAGGGCTGCAACAAACCTGTTGGATGTTGATGCTCAACCTTTATCTGTTGAAATTTCATGCACCTTGAAATGTATTCAGCCATGTCCTTTTTCATACTTGGATAAAAGTACTTCTTTCTAGCTGTAGCAATTGTCTTCTGATATCCTGGGTGACCAGAATACGGACCTTGGTGGATTTCATCCATAACAACTCTCCTCAAATCTGCTACATTCGGAATATAAATTCTGTCTTTATAAGTAAGAAGTCCATCTTCTTCCAATTTATATCCCTCATACTTCTTCTCAAGACTTTGCTGTTGCAATTTGTCTTTTACCTGCTCATACAATTCATCTCCGGCAACATGATGAACAATCTGCTGCCTCAATTTTTTCTGGTAAATACTAAGAGATGCCACATGCATTTCCTGTACCTTCCCGCTGAGTGCATCAGCTACCTTGTTTTCTTTTCATTTTATGTGTTTGATTTTGAAATCAAACTCACATAAAAATTCCAGCCATCTCGATTGCCTAGCATCCAGAGTAGGCTGATCAAACAAATACCTCAGTCCACAGTGATCTGTTTTGATTTCAAATATTCTACCCATCAAGTAATGTCTCCACATCTTGAGAGCATGTACAATGGTTGCAAGCTCTAGATCATGAGTGGCATAGTTCTTCTCATGCTCCTTCAGATTTCTTGACTCATAACATATCACATGGTTATCCTGCATAAGGACTCCTCTAAGCCCTTGTCTGCATGCATCGGTACATGCCACAAAATCTTTCTCTAGATCTGCAACCTTTAATACTGGTGCACTGGTGAGAATATTCTTCAACCACTGGAAGCTTTCTTCACACTTCTAAGTCCATTTGAACTTTACTCCCTTCTTTTGCAAAGAAGTGATGGCATGTGCAACCTTGGAAAATCCTTCGATGAATCTCTTGTAGTATCCTACAAGTTCCATAAAAGATCTTACATCAATCACATTTCTTGGAGTAGGCCAATTCATAATGGATTCAATCTTTTCAGGGTCTACTGATATACCCTCTTTTGAGATAATGTGACCCAAGTACTTAATTCTATCCCTGTAGAAGTCACACTTGCTCAGCTTTGCATACAACTAATGTTCCCTAAGAACTTGCAATGTCATCTCAAATGCTCTTCATGATCTTCCTCATTCTTGGAATACACAAGAATGTCATCAAGGAAAACAAGAACAAACTTGTCCAAATACTTACTGAAGACACTGTTCATAAGGCACATAAATGTAGCCGGTACGTTTGTGAGACCAAATGGTACCACTACAAACTCATAATGTCGATACCTTGTCCTGAAGGTTGTCTTGTGAATGTCTTCATCCTTGATTCTCACCTGATCGTATCCAGAACTCAAGTCAATCTTGGAGAATACATTTTCTCCTCTCATTTGATCAAAGAGGTCGTCAATCCTATGCAAAAGATATTTATTCTTCACAATAACCTTGTTCAACTATCCTGTAATCAATACATAACATGAGTGTACCATCTTTCTTCTTTACAAACAAAACCGGTGCTCCCCAAGGAGACACACTCGGTCAGACATACTTCTTTTCCAATAGCTCTTGCAGTTGCGTCTTCAACTCTACCATCTCCGGTGTACTCATCCTGTAGGGTGTCTTGGACACTAGTACTGCTCCTGGCACAAGTTCAATGGTGAAATCAATGTCCCTCTTTGGAGGAAGCCCTGGGATCTCACCAGGAAACACATCCTTGAATTCTTATAACACCTGATAGTCCTCCAACCTAGGAGTTTCATCTCCTGTTGGTTCCAAAATATGAGCTGCATACAACTGGAAACCCCTCCTACAGAACTTCTTCAACTACATTGTTGAAACCTACCTTACTGAAATTACCTTCGGAATACCTTTCACAACTACCATCTTTCCTTCTTCATCCATGCATTCAAAAGTATTTTTATAACAGTCAAGCTTCACTCTATGAGCTTCTAACCAATCCATTCCAATGAGAACATCATAGGAACCAAGTGGTAGAACATTCAAATCCACACAAGTGATCAATCCATTCATAACCAATGGACATTTATATATCAATTCACTGACCTTTCTCTTAGTTCCGGTGGTTAGCTGAAGTAACCAATATTTCCTATGCTTTACCTTCTTATAAGCACAAATATTCACTACTCTAGGAGTAATGTAACTATAAGTAGAACTAGGGTCAATCAAAATAGAAACAGATTGTTCAACAATCTTACCTACAACTTCAACCATAGCTGACTGGTGATTCACCTGGCGGTCCTCCAAGGATGCATAAATTCTAGGGACTGCCCTTGCTACTTGACCCACTGTTTCTGCTTCTTGCATGTTGTAAGATGCCCTAGCACTCTCATTCTCGAGTGGGAAAGTCTTGCGCATGTGGGGTCCTCCATATCTCCAACACTGAAGCGGTCCTCTATTCTGTGGTGGATCTTTAGGCTTTCCACCTGTCACTCCAACTGGATTACTCCCAGCTTGGGATGGCTGCTTCCGCTGATTCCTGAATCTAGGCGGTTTGAAACCTTTTTTCCTTTGGTCAAAATTTTCATTCTTCTTGTCCTTCCATGCCTTATGGTAATCAGGTTTACTTTTGGTTTGCTCATAACAATACTTAGCCTTCCTTATTGCTTCTTCAAGAGTTCTTGGTTCATAAAACTCAATTCTATATTTTTAGGCTTGAGGCAATCCACTTAGAAACCGCTGAACCTTCACCTTTTCCTCCATGGTCTATTGCCCCAATCTCAGCTCATGGAACTCCTTGATCTTGTCATCATAATACCTGTCAAAGAGGTATTTCTACCTAAAATACTTCTTGAATTGTTTCCACTTCAACTTCCTTTCACTGATCCTCTTTACTTGTCGGAAGTGTTCCCACCAAATGGATTCTCTTCCATTCAGATTAAATATGGAAACTCTTGCCTTCATGTTTCCTGAATAATCCCGCACTTGAAAGTACTTCTTTATCCCAAGAAGCCAAGCTCCAGCCTCTTGTCTAGTCTTTATCTCACCATCAAATGTAGGAGGTTTAGCTTTCCTGAATTCATCTTGAGAGTGATTCCTATGGTGCCTTCTTATTTTCCTTTTATGAGAAGGTTAACTTGTATCTCCACTGGATTCTTCAGAATCAGATGGTCCACTAGAAGTTCTTCTCCTTCTCCTAGTGATGTTCTCACTTCCTTCTATTCTTGATGTACCTAATCCAGAATCTATCTTTCTCTACAAATCTGTCAAACTCTGTAACATAGTAGCATTCAACTGATGCTTCTCTTCCTGGGCTTTAACAAAGCTTCTCATGGTGGCTGCAACATCTGATGGTGTCTCTTGGAATCTCCTTCCATTAGACTCTATGTCATCATTTCTATTACGGTCATTTTCTCCCATGGCATCTCTCGCACCCTTGTAGGAATTCCGAGCATCATACCTGTCATGGGTTCTCATGACTGAACCACCTCTTGATTTACCACACTGTTCTACCTGGAATACTACCCTTGGAGGTATCTATAATTTTGCAAACGTGTTAGTAGCAAACTGTTAGATGCATATCATCAATATAAATCAAAACTACTTAACTTCCTCTCCTGGAAATTCATAAAACAACAATTTTGCTTAAAACACAAAATTTTCCTCTCTTTCATGTTTAGCCCTATAACCTACTGACAGTCCGCTGAAATATGCTAAAACAGTTGGAATTTGCCGAGAAAAATTATACTTCAATAAACCCAAAATTTCCTTCTCTTCATCGGGTCCCTTCCAAGCTAATTTTCTAGCATTCTAGTGGGTAAATCACCCAGACTTCTGATATGCATTGACGATGCCGAGGACTGTTCTCCTATTTCCTTCCACTGCATCGGATATGCATCCAACTTTTTGAACCTAATCGGCAATGGAAACCATCTTATGCGTTGCATTGGCGGTCAGGTGTCTTGTGCATCAGGTGGCTAGCCGTCTCGGCTTCCGCAACGGCGGTCAATAAACCTCCTGTGTCTTCCGCGACCACAAGCCTATCGGTCGTCGAAAGGAATAACCCTGCACATCACCAATCCAAGTCACTACCTTTCCTATCATTGTGACGATCCAAATGGAAACTTACCTCCTTTGTGTGTCGGCGATCGGCTACGCTAGTGCATCGGACGGTTAGTCTCCTAGGAAGTCGCAACGGTGGAAAGCGATCTATCTGTGGGTTCCATGGACATTATCGGCTGTCGGATCTACTAACCATCGGGGGGATAGTGTCTTAGACTGCCACAATGGTGGCTCTCAAACCTTTACCGTTCCCGAATAACTTTTCGACATCCTTATACTTAAACACAATTTTCAAATTTTCTTCTCTTCGGTTGTCGAAAGCACTAATCACTGCAGCGTCGGCGGTTGAAGTCTCTATCCGTCGAAAGGATAGTCCACTAGCTAGCCACAATGGAGAACACATGAACAACTAAACATTTCCAACATTCATTGGTAGTCTAATCTTCTAATGTCTTCTGAGGATGTCCATCGACGATCTCAGCAACTAACTTCCGCTGGTTACTGATAGGTTTCAACACTTAGACAAATTTTTAAAATTTTCTTCCCACCACGTCGGCTAATTTATCTTCTAGATTTCACCGATCCATCTAACTAACCTTCGCTGAATTCCTCTTTCCTCTGCCAATACCGAAGTCAATATCAGAATTTTCTTCGATTATATTGAGCCGGCATTTCAGTGGACTTTGGCTGATCCCAGCCGAAACTGCATCTCCCACTTCCACTAAGTTTCTCCGACAAATACTAAGAAAATTATTTCTCCAGTTCCACGTCAGCTTCACGATCATCTAATTCTTGTCGATGTATCGGCTCAGACATCTTCCAAATATCGTCGATCAAATTGACTAAGTTTCACCAGTAGCCGAGTTTGTATCAGATGGCCCTTCAACTAGCTTCCTGCTACATCAGAAGGGATTCCCACTGAGTCTTTTGATGTGTCGATGGTTTATCCCTTAGAAAATTTTTCTTCAACGAAAATTTTCTATCATTCATAGATTTCTTCCTGCTACGTTCTGGCAGCCTACCTCTGCTTACTGGCCTTTCATGGCCCATTCAGGCCCATGCTGCAACCAGGGCTCTGATACCACACTGTAACGTCCCTGACCCTCTAACCGGGCAAGAGGACGCTACCTTTCATCAAACATTTGGGAATCTAGCCCCATGAACATATACATACATATAATGCTGAAGTAGAAATGCTTAAAAAGCATAAAACATACTAAGATGCATAATCACACATATATTCAAACAACACAGCATTAATTGATATACATGTTCATCAATCATAAATTCATTAACAGTAATTTGTTTGCAAAACAAGTTAGTCAAGAATACTTATCATATAAAAACTGTCCCGCAACCAGCTACGTCACTGCAATGTTCCACCCAACCATAGGCCGACGTGCTCCTTAATCTCTCAGCAACACTTCCACCCGCAAGTCGGGCATGATTCCCTAAGGAATAAGGAACTAGTGGGCTTACACATAGCCAAGCATAACAAAAACATGCCAAGCCAACACCATTGGGTTTGTCAAGCAAAAAATGAATCAACCAAGCCAACACAGTTGGGTTTATCAGGCCATCCAAGAGCTGGGAAGGGCTAAATGCTAAGCTGGTGAGCTCATTGAAGAGATGTGGACACCTACACTAGAACTATCCTGGCTTCTAGAACATCCACACACACCCAACACAAGGAAATCAGTCCTTTCTCTGCTACATAGTCCCTCAGGCCCTGACCTCCCTTCCAGTGTTGTTCAGGGGTTGTGGAGAAGAAAACCAGTCCTCTAGCTCTATCTGTGTGGTTTCCAAACACACCAAGTTTATCAAGAAAACCAAGCCCTCATCCCTACTCCCAACACAGTCCGAAGACCAGCCACTGCACCCATGCAATCAACTAGCAGTTACAGCTTGGACGAGGGAAGATGACTACTGAGTCGTTCTTGGCCCTATCGTGGCCAAAAAGACGCCCAAGCAACCTACAGCAGCCACAAAACGTAATAGCAAACACAACCCACAAAGTGGGGAAAACAACAGTTCATTCTGAACAACGAAGCCATGGGGGAAATTTACACAGACCACAATGGGGAAGAAGATACAAATGCCCAACCTATGCATGAGAGAAATTTACACCAGGCCTTGGAATTCTGATGGAAAACACACCCAATACCACTCTATGGAAAATGTGAATGAAAGCTGAAACGGCTCCTCTCCTGGCTGCGTGAGACCAAGCAGAAAGGATCCTCTTCGTGTGTAATTGGACGTCTCTCCCTACATGAGGATGATAAGCAATTCTACTATTGCAAGAGTGGGAAGTGCGAGAGTGTTCTCAGCCCATCGTGGAAAGAGTGGAATGACCATGGGCATGGTCACTTCTTCTGCCCAACGTGAGGTTCAATTTGCTGGTGGAGTGAGCATGTGGGAAAGGACTGACAATCCTGCCACACTCCACTCCCCAGCAATAACTGCCTCAACTACTTAGCAGAACATTAAGGTAGTAGTTGGATAAGACAAGGGAAGATGATCAAATCAAAGAGAGTGGTGACACATGGCTTTTCCCCCATGGCTTAAGGTTTGACATTCCCCCTCCTTATCCTTATGAGAATCATGCCCCTTCTCAATTTAGTTGCATTGAACTTAGCTGGTTAGGTTATTTAATTAAAATGTGTAGCTACATGATGCCACAACTTAATATGTATGTCGCATGCCCTGATATACCATCGGGGACAATTTCAATCCGAAACATAGCATAACCAATCGATGGTGGGGCCTTGGCCTTTAGCTCCGCACCATGATTATTTACAATATATACATCATATACATTAATGCAAACGGGGTCAAAACCGGGGTGTTACACGTGCATGCATCTCTAACGCGCGCGCACAAAGTAGCACGAATGCGCTTAGTGTGTACGTACCCAGAGAGCGCGATCGCACTTCTAGTGCATGCACGTTATGTTTTAAACTACACGTGCGTGTGATTTAAATTTAGAATTTTGGCAACACCTTTTTTCCAACCAACGTGGTGGATGACTTGGCTTCTTTGGTTTTAGGTTCGGGTTGCCCAACCAAGTGGTTTGGACTGTCTTATGACATAAAAACTTGTTTTGTACCAGTTTTGTTGTTTCGTGCATGATTTTCCATATTCCAAGCTTGTCCACTGTTAATCAAAATTCACACACTTGTGTAGCTCTATTTGTAGATTCTAAATATTTAATTTTTATTTAAATCTATTATCTTTTTTCTATTTTTTATTTAATTTTAAATGGACTAACATCAATCGAACACAAAAGGTAGGCTATTTTCCTCAGCTATAACTTTTGATTGCCTCGCCTATTTAAAAAATGGAAAAGAACGCGCACAAGAAGACACAAAGAGCCACATCCTAAAAAAAAATATCGTTCATTTGAAAAATAAACGATAAATAAATATGAAAAATATCGTTAATTTGAAAAATAAAAAATATAACATAAATAAATATGGAAAAATATCAATGCACTAAACACACCTGTTATCTACAACTCTATATATATTTTTTTCACAAAATTCCACCATTTGAATACCAAACGAGTGGACCAACGCAAACATATTCATTGTTTTGGGAAAAATATAACATACCAACGTTAGAAGAACCTCATTTTTTGGGATTTATGCTTAGTTTCCATAAATTAAAGTTATATATTTCGGAAGGTAATCCGATTGTCCACGTTTCATATTCTTACACCATATTCCAAAAATTTGTGTAGGTACCTTTAATATTGCTTTTGATGTTTAGATTTCTGTTTTTCCAGAAGTCCATTGCAACGAACGTGTCATAAATGACCAACATTAGCTTGCACCAGCCCAAATCACTTTGACATATATGGTAGAAAAAGTGATCTTTATAGTAACCCATAATTTCTCTATTACTCCTTTGTGGACACAAAAGAGAAGGAGAACCAATATCTTTAGAATTAAGAACCAAAGTCAAGTAGGTTGAGTCTTTAAAACTGTGGTATTTCTGATAATGGTTTAAGTGTATGATTATTTTTCTTAAATATAAAGAAGGGTACATGGATATGACAGTTCAACCCTTGAATGTTAGTAATTATGTGATCTAAGGTTTCCCAAGCAAGAAATATTGATACTTGAACGGTCGTATTTTAACTAGTATATTACGGACCTAGTTTCCTTTAAACAATTGAATGATTAATTAAAGAAAAAGAAAGGAGCCATGTTCATGATAAAACTCTCTGCCTTATGGTGAGCTTACGAATTTCTTGTGATTGGTTTATTTGATGACCCTTGTGAGTGATTGTTTTATCTCTTTACCTTGGTGGATTTGTCACCCAACTTGGGGGTGGCTTTAGACAGATAAACATACACCAAATGAAGCCTATGGTTGGGAGGAAAGTCGTAGTCACGTTTTCAGTCACCCAAGAAAATATGTTTCGTAATTATGGATAGATAAGTGTTCTAAGTTACAAAATCCTACATTAAGTGAGGTACTTGCTAGTCATTTTGTTTAAATAAGATGTTAACATGACACTTGTTTTATGATGAAGTTAATAGAGTGGAATATAAATGTGATTATTCTTATAAAACATCGATGTATATGATTTCATATGGATTTAAAGTCCAAAATTTGTTCCAAGGATGTTTTAGGTTAGACTTCAATCAAATGGTTATGCAAGGAATTAATCTTGCTAATAACCTGGTAAGTGAAAGATATTGTACTTTATACAACGATCTTTTGTTTTTTTTGAAATCTTATTAGATAGATGAATGTTTTTCTTATATAGATCTAGATTAATCACTTGGGTTATCATACCTCTATTTTATAAAGATTAGTCATAAACCTGAATTTTGAGAAAGATTGATGAGCATTTTATGCTTAGTGGTTATTCTAGAAAAAAAGTAGGTTAATAATAAGAAGCATAAATATGTATCATGTTACTAATAGGAGAATATTTAAGAAATTAAAGTCCATGAGTATTTTAAATAAGTAAACATATCATTGATAGTGGTTACTAGGTGTGAGCTTGTACATTTGGTAATAAGAGCTTATTTTCTAAGATTATGTATACTTAGTTCCTATACTTTAGGTTAGAGATGAGAATAGAAGAATACAATATAATCAATGTGGTATGCTTATTGTGCTTCTATATTTGTTGTATATGTTCTTACCATTATTCTTGTACTAGTATGGTCATTAGTATAGTCCCCTTGACAACTACTTAGTGGAACTTAACCAAATTGAATTACAGTTTTCTTACATGAATAGATGATTATGATAGTAGTGTTTACACTTATGTGTTTATACGCTCTCAAGTGTCTAACATAGTTGATTTGCTTAGATGTAGTAAAAGCAAAAAACTTACCCCATTTTCTCACAATTTACATTGAGGAAATTTGGGTATGTTACATCCCTAATCAAAGGAACAACAACTCTAGAACGAAGGGACAAATAATATAATAATATGTACAATAGAATATCTTATGCAGTTACATTATTTTAACAATTATGGTATGTATTTTCTTTCAAAAAATTGATCTTATCATTCATGGCACTTTCCCTCTCTACCATCAAAACCTTTTCCTTCATCATTTTCCCTTTGCGACAATGGAGATTAAGATGGCTTGTCTTCTCTTACCTAGCCCTTGTCCATCCTAGCCCATCTATATTAATAATCTCAAACTAGTCCCTCTTGTATTCTTTTCAAATTCACTAAAAGGTTAATGAGAAGGGTCCAAAAAAGGTGAACTTACCGTGCCACTCTTGATCATGCTGTTGGATTCAATAATTGAAATAGAAGGTAGTCTTTCTTTAGTGTTTTCAAACATTTGCATGTAGATTCACTAATGCATTCTTTTCCTCTTCCAACTCTTCATGTAGCTAATTCGTTATATGACTGATTCAAGCCCTCTTTCCATCCATCCATTTGGATGACCTTCTCTCGCAATTGCACAATATTCACTTTGATCTTGTCCCAAATTTCCATGGCCACAGTAAGGGAGATTTGGCATTCATCTAGTTATTTAAAAATGAAATTGGCCTTATTGAGGGCTCTAAGGTCTTATTCATCTCTGTTATCCACCAATCATACATCTGAATCTTCTCTTTCAATTTTCTATTTTCTTCTTGAAGTTGAGAATTGATAGACTATAGGTCTTCCAACCTTCTTTTATTTTCTTCACCATTGCTAAGTTTGCAAATTTATAGCAGTTTCATCATGGTTAGAGATTCAAATTCTCTACTTCCATATAATATGTAAATAATAGGTCTATGTCCTATCCATTTCACCAATGGAATTCAATTCTTGGCCTCTATGAGCAATATTGTATAGAAATCTCCATCTTCTTGTTTTGGATGCAAGACCTTGGTCTCGATGTATATTGCACACAACCAACTACAATGAAACTAATAATTAGTAATTATATTTAGTTTCTCGGTGGTTCACACTAAGCATGATCACAAGGATTTTATATTCTTGTTTGCTCCAATATTGAGTTTTGTTCACATTTCCAATGTTGTATTCTCAAGATCTAATTGAAAAACACACTTTTTGAAACTATTTTTTTCAGAAACTCTATTTCAGGGATCCAAGAAAATTCCTTGAATTAGGTGTAATGTGTAGATATGGATACCTCCCTAGATGCCTGGTATAATGATTGAACCAGATACCTTTGCTGAGATGTGTTTCCCTAGGAATGATATTGTATAAGTAAGAAGGTGGCTAACCAATTTCCAATGCTTCTAATATTACCAATTGTTGACTACCATGAAACTATTAATCAATACCTCCTGCTCCTATCACTAACTCCCCCCCGTCTCTCTATCCTGTCCTCCCCCTAACCCTTATTAACCCCCCCCCCCGCTCTCTCTCTCTCTCTCTCTCTCTCTCTCTCTCTCTCTCTCTCCTACTACTCCACCTACCCCTAACTTGACCCCTTTTTTTCTCCCTCAACCCTATAACACCCCGCTTATCTCTCTCTCTCACACACACACACAAACGCACACGCAAGATGCCTCTAACATTTTTTTTGTGATTAGATTTATGTTTTTCCAGGTTTCCTTTGCAACTAATATGCCATAATTAGGCAACATTACCCTGCACTAGCCCATATGCTAACGGCTTTAGAAGGAATGATATCACAAATGCAAGGAAATATCATTTGTGTTTCCTCACAAAGTTTCCCTTAGGGTAAAAAATACAAACAATGATGTGAATAACCATTATAAATGAGAATGGATTATCATACAGATGTGATCTCTTCCAATACTTTAAGATACATATAGATTGGTATTTTATTTATTCATTTATTAATATTATTAATTAAAATAAGTGAATATTACATTATTCTTACAATAACACCATTTTAATCTCCCTCAAATAACTCATCAAAAACATATTAATTAAATTTTTTTATGTATTTTTTCTTTATATGTATATGTGGAGAGAGAGTGTGTCCTAAGGTGTTAGCTTAATTAGTTTTGTCTAATGTTTTAGACATTTAGTTAGTTTTATACCAACAAGTACTTTCTTTAAATTTCTTAGCTTAAATGGACCAGTGGCATGATTTAAATTAAAATTATAAATTAAAATGTAAAAATTAAAAAGGATTTGGCTTTCTAAATATTTGATCTCTTTCAACACTTTAAATAATATAAATTAGTAATTTATTTTTTTTATTAATATTTTTATTTATTGTTAAAAGTAAGTGAACATTATATTAGTCTCACGTAATAGCAATTTATTTTGTGATAAATAATTTATAAAAAAAAAAAAATTAATTATTATTATATTAAAAGATGTATATATCTTAAAATTTTGTCGAAAGTGAAATATCATTTAAATATATGTATATTCCAAACATATTAATCTTATTAATATGGTTATTTATGTTTTTCTACAAAGTTTGTTTAAAAAACATATGTACACATAATTATGTGAATAAAATTAGAGTACCATTTATTTAAATCCATATTAATAAAAAAATTAAAATACAAAAGTTAAAAAATTTGAGCTACACATTTTAACACTTTAAAGTACATATATATAAATTAGTATTTTATTTATTTATATTTTGATATTATTAAATAAAATGAATCAACAATACATTATCCTCACAATAGTATCATTTATACCCAAAAAAAAATTATTTAAAAAAAAATTAATTTCCACTTACATTTTAATAAAGTCGTTTTAATCGCTGAAGGTACAAAGGTGCCATAAGTTGTATCTGATCAGGAAGTTGCTGAGTGCCTTTCTTAATTAGTTGCATGTTTTCGATATGGTAGATCACTAATTAAAAAAACAGTTCAAGCATGACCCCAAATAACTCTTCTGCAGACAAGATGGCTAAACCAAAAACATTTTATGAGATGGTAAGTTCTAAAATATTACGTTCATATTTTGCTGTATATGGTTGCATTTGCAGACCATATTATGGATGTACTATACAAGAGGAAATCATATATATAGATCCAAGATTGCTTCCAAGAAGAAATCCTATATATAAATCCAAGACTGGATAAGATTGTTTCGGATTTCTTTATTTCACCATTATTCACCCGTGACCAGCTTCGTTATCTGGTGAGGCAAGACGAGAAGCAATGGCAGAATGATACATGGTGTCACGAAACGTAGAAGTGTCACGAAGGTTTTTCCTCAGTACTTTTGCCTTCTCTGGACTCAAACGTCCCCTCATAGACTTTGAACGCTTGGCCGGAACTTCCTCCATTTCTTTTTCATGATCATCTGAACTCTTAATATGATCCATGGCTTTGTCTTCTGTTTTCGACTCTTTTATGTCATCGTCTGGCCATCGCTCCAGATCACCCTGAGACCAACCAAAGAGGGGAAGCCACCATCTTGTTCCTCTTCTTCTCGTTATCTTTTCGCCGGCATTCTGATTGTCTGAATGAAGTGATCCATCATTAATATTATTGGAGGACCTGCATTTCCATACAGAAATCCTCAGAGAAGAACCACCTTCGACTCTATGGGAAAGAAAATTCCGATTCCGGCTACGGTAGGGAGCCGTTTTCTGAGAGAAAGGCTTGCACTCCAAAACTCTACCTGAAATAATAGCCGCCATTAAGGCAAACCAAACCAAATAGCAGGAAAACAAGTTTGAAATTAAATTACGCAGTGCAGATGAAGCCTGGCACAGTGGCAATCAATCTATGTATACCAACTCAAATAGCAGAGAAAAATTTGACAGTAATTAAATTACTCAGCGTAGCTGAAGCATGCTCATCTTTCTCTATATATAAGCATCTGTTACAGAATATATATTGATACTTGTATGATTATTGTGCAATATTAGGTTAGAATTCTCAACGCAGCAATTTTGCACGAAGGTGCGTTCTCAGCCGGCTTGGTTAACAGTAGGAACGCGGTGTTTTCAAGAAGACGTAGAGTTTTTGTGAACATTCATATTTCTCATGGAAATCTTGTGGAGAATGATATCTTTTATTGAAACCGTGAAGGGAGTTGTCATTGGCCCACATCCCACAGATTGTATTTCTAGCGACCAGTCATGCAATTGACAGGTGCGGCCATCTTTGTAAGAAATATCGGATTTGCAGCTACGTACCGATTTACCGACGGCATAAACGAAATTCAAGACTTTTAGGTGGCGAATGGACTTTGGCTCTTTGCACGCCGTGACATTTGTCGCGAAGAATTCGGCTTTTCGTTGGAATATTCGACAGACTAAACATATTGCAATATATCAATATTTAGCTTGCTGCGTGCTATTTAATATCGCTTTGTATGTTGTTGTATCTCTAGCTGCGGGTATGTAGCATTAAACATTAAATATTGTTTAACAAATTAGTTAATTTTAGTTATACATAAAAATATAAATGATGAACCAAAAAAGATTAACTATATCTATTAATTAAAAAGTACACAATAATGTATATATAATACATATTACACAACTAGCCTCTAATTTCAGGAAGAAAAAAGTTTGTTAAGAATCAAAGGGCATCAATTCTGCCATCCCAGAAGTGGGTTACATTTCAGAAGTATACAGCTCATATGATAATTAATCTCCTCAAGATGCTCATGTATGGAGTCAGTCCCATCATCCTCATCTACCGAGAACCAAAGGGATTAGATCAACAATCTAAAAGAGGCCGCTCAATGAACAACATGTCAACAATCAATAAGAGGAGTAAGCTCCCCTATCCATCTTCAAAAGAGCTGAAAAGAATCATGTGAGACCAAATGATCCTCCATAAATTCAGAGAAACAACCATAACCCTGAGAAAATGTGAGACTAGTTTTAGAGAGACGGTCAGCAATTCGATTGTGTTCTCGGTAGATGTGGATGAACGATAGATCCGGAAAGCTAGAAAAAAGATTTTGTGTTTCCTGTCACCAATGAAAGAGTTCTGGTGGGGAGAGAGCAGTTGATCCCTTTGCCCAGTTAATGATGACTTGTGAGTCACCGAATATGTGGGATAAGGGGATCCCCGCCATATGGGAAGATAGCAGAAGAGCCCATAGGCCAAGCAATTATGCTTTTGTATTGGAGCCATATCCAACCCTCAGCGCAAACTCGAAATGGTGAGACTCATTCAAATATAAGTTGTAACCAACACCAGCTGTCTTGTTGGTAGAAGCACCATCAAAAAATACACATGGGAAATACATACAGGGAGGAGTCCCTATTTTCTTGAATTTCTTAACTTTGAAAGGAAGAGAAGAATAGGTCTGTACATGATATGTAATTTGTTGTACTATGCTGTGAACATTCCTTTTCTTTCCTTTGAAAATGACAAGATTACGGGCTTTCCATATGATCCACATCATATGGAATGGAATAGACCAAAGTGTCAGATTCTTTGTGTAATTGTCGGCCCAATTCCTAACAAATGAGGAGGGAGAATCCACGTGAAGAGGACAAGGGAGCTGGAACTGATCACAGATGTGGCCAAGAACTAATTTCCATACTATGCAGTTAGTGTAAATATGTGCAACGGTCTCCTCATCAGAATAGAATAGTACATAGATGCCTAGGCTAGACTGTCCCCTTTTCTAAAGATTATCCCAGGTGAGGATTTTGTTTCTAAAAACCAACCAAATAAAACAGCCTATTTTACGTGGGAGAGCACTGTTCCAAAAAATAGAGTCAGAGCAGTTGCCTACGGGTGGATAGTATGATTTTACAATACATTCATAAGCATGTTTTGCTGAAATGGAGCCTTCTTTTTTGTTGAAGTCCCATACAAGGGAATCCACTTATGAAGTGAGATGAATTCCACCCTGAGCCAGACCCGCTGTATATGCATCCCATGCTTCTTTCCAGTCCCCATCTATACCCAATTCATCGGCCGTATACCAGTAGTTCTGTGAGTCAGGTAACATGTTGTGAGCATGATGAGAGAGTACAGATGTCCAAGTCCACTAGGAACGATCTCAGCTCCTCTGGAAGGATGAAAGAGCAAGGAGCATCAATAATCGGGTCAACACTGATCAGAATATCTTTACCATTACCCACTTGCCAAGCCAAGTGACGCCTCAGCCATGGAAGGGTCTGTAAAAAACCCCTCCAGATAATGGATACCCTCCGAGTGCAGAATCTCTTTTCTCTGAGCCACGCCACCACTGTGAGATTTTTCATGTATTTTGTGGTGAGGACACGATGCCATAGACCATCCTTCATCAGAGCCATCTAGAGATTTTTTAGATGCAGAGATATGCTAAACCAATGTAGATTTTTTATCCCCCATCCTTCATGTTCCTTAGGCCATGAGAGACTCTACCAGCTGACTAGATGATATCTTCAATTATTCTCAAAATATCCCCATAAGAAGAAAAACATAATGCTTCTAAGCTTGTGCAAGATGGATGTTGGAATAGGAGCTAATCCCAACCAGTACATAGGTATGCTGGAAAGCACTGATTGTACAAGAATCAACCTTCCTCCAAGGGAAAGAAGCTTGTGGGTCCAGTTACAGATTCTCTTTTCAAAATTCTGAACCAACCATAACCAATCGCAGACCCTATATTCGAGAGGCTTAAGGTAGAAACCGAAGTACTTAATCCCAGTGAGAATTGGCTCCATCTGAGAAGGTAGTACCCTGGCTATATCCATTAGAATAAAATCATCAATATTATTATAAAGGAAACATGATTTATTTAGGATGATACTCATTTTGGAATCCTTACAGAAGGTCTCCAGTATAACATCAAAAGCAACCCATTCCTGAAGAGTGCCAGTACCCATAAGGATCACATCGTCCACAAAAAGGAGGTGGGTAAGGGCAAGGGAAGATGAGATCTGAATGCCTCGGATAATTCCATTGTTCCTGGCTATATAAGAGTTAAAGGTAAAATAACAAACTAAACTATAATTAGAATTTTCAACAATTACTACATTGATCAAACAAGCTCTACCATGTTCACAATCGATGGATTGTTACACTAATCTAGAAAGTTCTATCATTTACCATTCAATTTGACTATCATTTACCATTCAATTTGAGAATTATATTGTTCAACATTTTGGACGAACGATGTTACCATTCAATTTGAGAATTATATTGTCCAACATTTGGGAGAGATTTGGATTGATGGGAATTTTAAATAAAAAAATTGATTCACTATTATTTTAATTATTTTGGGTTGATCATATATAATTTTTAATTATTTTCCGTTGATTAAGAAATATATATTTAATTTTTTTTAAATATATACAAAAACATACATTTAATTTTCTATTTTATGTTATGAATAAATTTTTTTTATTATTGAATTGCAACAAGAATATCTGTATCTATTTGAGGAACTTTTAGTTAGTCTATTGAAATATCTAAAGAACCTTTTTCTTTTCCATTTGAGAAACTTTTAGTTAGTCTATTGAAATATCTAAAAAACCTTTTTCTTTGCCATAAAGTAATAAAAGTTTAACCTATACTCAAAGTTGGGATATGGCAAAGTAATAAAAGTTGGGATTTATGGTGTGATACATAGTATCAAAGTTATGATTTAGTTTAACCTATACTCCAAAGTTGGTATTCATTGATGTTTCTCAATAGAGATATCTAAAGAAACTTTTTCTGTGCCATAAAGTAATAAAAGTTTAACCTATACTCAAAGATGGGATTTATGGATGTGATACAGAGTATCAAAGTTATGATTTAGTTTAGCTTATACTCCAAAGTTGGTATTTATGAATGTGATACATAGTTGGAAAGTTATGTCTCGGTTTAACCTACATTTCAAAGTTGGGATTTATGGATGAGACACATAGTAGCAATGTTATGGTCCAGTCTAATCTTATAGTGCAAAGTTGAGTTTTATAGATGTGATATACAATAACAAAGTTATGATTGAGGTTAGAGGGATCTGATGTAAATAAGTTGTTAATCATTAAAGGTCTGCTCTTTTGTCATTCTATGCCAAAGATGATACTTGGTTTAGAAAATTCCTACTTCCTTTTTAATATGCCTCATCTTCTTATAAATAAACATCAATATATTATATTCTTTATGAGGAAATATCAATGTATTAAACTGATAAAAAAAAATATTTTCCAAAGTTGAGATTTGTGGCTCTAAAACATAGTAGCAAAGTTATGATTTAGGTTACGGGCGCTCGCACAAAGTTGGTTCCACTTGTTAGTGTCGTTTAAGAAATAAAAAACACACTTCTAAAGTGCAAATCAAGAATGCATATGTGTTATTGATGGTATGTTCGGAATAACCTGAGCCTAAACACAAGGCTAAGGTTCGTAAGGAAGTATCACATATGCAATATATCACATATGCGTTTTGTAAATGTTAAATATCGTATATGTGATATTTAACATTTACAAAACGCATATGCGATATATCACATATGCGATATTGAAAACTAAAAAAAAAAACCAGAGGCCGCAACTCTCAAATATCATTTGCATAGCCGAGGATCGGGAGAGCGAAAAACTGCGTGGGCGAAACAACGCACAGGCGATTTGTGTTTTAGCTTTTGGAGGTCGAGTTCGAGGTCGAGTTGGAGGTGGATTGGCTCCAATGGCAAGTAAATGCTCTTATCCATTTCAGTTAGTCTTCAATTCTTTATTGTTTTCCATAATTTCATAGTTTTTATAATTATTTTAAACAAATTTACTAAAAAGAATTAAATGAAATCAAAGAATGATTAAGTAAAACAACTTGTATTTTTTTGTTTAAATATTAACAGATAACAGAAATGAACAAGACAATGTGGAAAAACGATCCTCTAATAACCCACAACCTAGCCCACAACCTAACCCACAAC
>LPNX010269843.1:100862-120272 GCA_001517045.1 Pseudotsuga menziesii | reverse complement strand
GGGAATAGGGACATCCCATTTTATTTCCTTAGGAAGTTGTATGCAGAATTCATCCTAGGGAAACATGTTAACTACTTTGATATCTTAGGCTTCCAAGGTGTTGGTCATGGGAATCCCTAAGATAGGGAAGAGGATAGGATGGATCCTAACCGTGTGCCACACCCTCCACACACACTAAAACCCCCTCGGCTATATCCTCCTACGGGTACTGTGATTTAGGATACACAGGACACATTATTTGACTTGGCAGATACATTGCTTCAGTATGGGACTGATGTCCAAGACAATGTACTAGACCAAGGGGCTGGCACTTCTAAGGCGGGCCCATCTATAGATCACACAGGAGATGCAGAGCATTCAAAGTGTTGTGTTACTCCACACCCTTGCACATCATGTGGAGGCATATGCTATGGCCCTGCTTTAGACTTCCGAGACATGGATTACTTTGCTTTGTAAGCAAAACTCATTATTTTCATATTATATTTTGTTTCATATCAAAATTTTTAATTGTTTCACAATTTATTTCTATTTAATTATCTAATAAATTATGTGAACAAATATACAGCTGGTGTCCCATGGCACACCAGAGTCGCATAGTCTGCCGATAAATGTTGAGAACATTGATGTGGCTGTCAATATTGCATATGGGTTTGGTTCTTCACCAATAGGGGTAAGAACTATACTTGTTAATTTGTCAACTTTATTTACATATTTATAGTATATATTGTAACATTCAATACATCCTAATTTTGATACAACATGTTTTATGCAGGGTGATCAGGATGAGTATATTGTATCTCATCCTATTCCCTCTCATGCAGAGGTAGATTCCCAAACACATGTATTATTTTAAATATGCTTGTAATTATGCTTTTCATTATGTTTCACTTTCTTTGGAAAAATCATTTTTTGTCCATCATGTATATGTCTCGTTTTCTTTGTATTATCTGACATTGACATATGTTACATTATGCAGGGAACCATTGAGCCATTGGTGCTTGAAGAGCACCAATGTGAGGTTGTTGCCAACACACCTCTTCCCCCCCGCCAAGTACATGTATGTTTCGCTTTCTTTGAAAACATCATTTTTCATCCATGTAATATATCTGTCTAAGATTCTTTTTATTATCTGAATTTGACATATGTTATTTTATGCAGGATTCTATTGAGGCACCAGTGCTTAAAGAGCACCAAATTGATGACCCACTTATCACAAGCCAACAGGTACGTTTATGTTTCGCTTTCTTTGAAAACATCATTTTTTGTCCATGTAGTATATATGTCTAAGATTCTTTTTATTATCTGAATTTGACATATGTTATTTTATGCAGGATTATATTCAGGCACCAATGCTTGAAGAGCACTAGATTGATGACCCACCTATCACGAGCTAGCAGGTACGTTTATGCATCGTTTTCTTTTAATTATGGTTTTAATGATTCAACATGTACTCTTTTATCTTTTTGAAATGGTCTAATTGTATCTTTATTTGTTTCTACATAGGAATGTGAGTTAGATTAATATGTCCAAAAAGCAAGCTTATTCGCTAGTACAAGTAGAAGTCCTTTTTTCTTGTTCATACTTAATCGATCCACTGGTTACACACCTCCTTTGACAAGGCAACAGGTAAGTTTATGTATCGCTTTCATTGTACGTTTATGTATGGATTTCCCTAATTTGGTGCTTTCTCTTTGTATGTTTTTGTAGGTTTATGTATTGCGTTGACGTATGTTACTTTATGCAGGAACCTATTGAGATAGTGGTGATTGAAGAGCACCAAAGCGAGGTTGTTTTCAACCCACCTCTTCCCCCCAACCAGGTACATGTATGTTTCACTTTCTTTGGTAACATCTTTGTCCGTCCATGTAGTATATATGTCTCTGATTCACTATTTTATCTGAAATTGGCATATATGTTACTTTATGCAATCCCCTAGTGAGGCACTGGTGCGTGAAGAGGACCAAATCGGTGACCCACCTTTGATGAGCCAGCAGGTATGTTTATGTATTGCTTTCTTTGTACGTTTGTGTATCGCTTTCTCTAATTTGATGCTTGGAGAGACCCAAATTGGTGACCCACCTCTACCCCCCAAAGGTACATGTATATTTGTTGACATTAGCATATATATATTTTTTATGTAGCTTGATAGTGAGCAAGTGGTGCTTGAAGAGCACCCAATCAGGGTTTTTGTTAGTGAGGCACCATGAACCACCATTACTTACTCACGTACAGTAAGTAAAAATGTTATTTTGGTTTTGGAATTTGAACAAATGTACATAGAATTTTTAAAGGTCAGTAAATTAACTTACAAAATTTGGTTTTTCTGCAGTCTCCATTGATGCGCCCTATCCCTCTTGTTCAACGATGGGGATCACCAACGAGCAGTCGGAATAAAAAGTTAGACTTCTTCGAAGACATTAGCAGTGGCAGCGAAAGGGGGGTTAACTAGAATAAATGTATAGGGGGGATACATAGATGTAACTTTTTGTTCATATACACATAGATGTACTTTTTGATCCACTATTTTGTATTATGGCCATGTGGCATGACAATTTTTGTAACGTTATTTCTATACATATATAATATAAAGCAAGGTTCAAATTTATACATATATGGTTGACTTGATCTTGGAACATGATATGTGTGGTTCACCTATGTGATATAACGATATGTGTGGTTCACATGTGTGCTAACTTATGAATTTCCAATACATAAAGGAAGAATTTATGACTCATCAACTTTTTAACATTATGGCTATCCTCAACTTTTTAACATCATAACCATACCATACAGTAACTAAATTACATACACTAACAATCATAACACTATTTCATGCATGGATGTGTAATATATACCATATCATACCCTATAATACCCTATTATACTAACATCATACAATTCTAACATACAATAACACACCCTACAATACCCTATGACACTAACAGCATACCATACTAACATACAATAACATACCATAACATAACATACTAACATCATACCATACTAACATACCATACCATTGTAATATACCATACAGTAACATCATAACACTAAGTCATGAATGCATGTGTAATATACCATATCATACCCTACAATACCCTATGATACTAACATCATACCATACTAACATACATCATACCCTACAATACCCTACAATACTAACATACTATACCATTGTTCACTAAACCCTAGTTCCATCTCATACCTTGTCAACCTTAGTTGGAGCATGCAAATTGGTGTTCATGAAAGCCTAGTTGGTGCATGCAAGTATTGGTGATCATATGTTTCTAGTTCCCTCTCTTAACTTGCAAATTGCTCTCTAACCCCTAGTTCCATCTCATACCTTGTCAACCCTAGGTGGAGCATGCAAATTGGTGTTCATGAAAGCCTAGATGGCGCATGCAAGTATTGGTGATCATATGTTTCTAGTTCCCTCTCTTAACTTGCAAATTGCTCTCTAACCCCTAGTTCCATCTCATACCTTGTCAACCCTAGTTGGAGCATGCAAATTGGTGTTCATGAAAGCCTAGTTGGTGCATGCAAGTATTGGTGATCATATGTTTCCAGTTCCCTCTCCTAACTTGCATGATTGCTCACTAAACCCTAGTTCCATCTCATACCTTGTCAACCCTAGTTGGTGCATGCAAGTATTGGTGATCATGTGTTTCGAGTCCCCTCTCTTAACTTGCAAATTGCTCACTAAACCCTAGTTCCATCTCATACCTTGTCAACCCTAGTTGGAGCATGCAAATTTGTGTCATGTCAAGATAATGTTTAACATGAGGTTCATTGTTTTTAGAACCCCTACAATGTTTCAACACATCCTTCGTGTTAGAAGAAGGCCTAGTGTTATCATGCCAAAACGTTTGCACTAGGTCCTTCACTACTTTGACAAACTTCATGTCTTTGCGGGGCAACCTATCGCTAAATGCCCATAATGTTTCCATTTGTACCTCTTCATCAAGGTTGTCTCTTCTTACTAAATTTTTTTAAGTGTCTTTGGATGTAAAGGCACAATTTCTAATGTGAATTTAAGTAAATGACGTTGTCTTGTGGATCTACATACAATTGATTCAGCCAATACACGACGAGCCACATTACAGTCTTGTGAACAAGTTTTTTTTATCAATCGATGTGAATACAGCAGCAAGAGATTTAACAATGTGATTACTTGATTCGATATTCTTCATTGTTGTTATGCCTAAATTTCTTCTAGCAGTTGCCATATTTATAGATTTAAGCAAAGCTAAAAAGAATTGGCATTTACCGGCTTCAGATTTGTTATCAAAATATTGTTTCATTATTTAAGAACAACGACGAAGGATAGTGAATTTAGCGACCTTACCTTCCATGGAAGTCAATCCGCTCTCGTCCACTTATATTTGTTTAGGAGTTCTCTTTCATTTTGATGCAAAATTTGTTGCCATTTGAAATGCTGGAGTGACGTTTACATCCACTACAGGCTCACAACTTGGATTAGGAGATTGAACCACCGACCATGGTTGTTATTGAGTCACATTTGCATCGGGAGTAACATAATTATTGAACTCTTCACAAGATTGTTCATTTACTAATGGATCAATAATATCAACTTTCGTATAACCAGCTTCCTTTAATGTTGCATTATATTCCTGTCGAGCACCCGATATGCAGGTAGATTATTACCAACATACAGAGCATACGAGATTTATTGTCAACCTGAGAAAGTCTTTTATTTCAAAGGATAAATGCACAGTGTATTCTTAAACACACAATCACTCTAATTGAACACTCTTATCCTCTAACAACTATGCCCATCCCAAGAATCTGTGTAATCCCATTCATCTTTTAGATACTACAATTTCAATTACTTCCTACTATGTATCGAAGAAAAATGATATAAGATTCAAATGACAATTGCAGATAAAAAAAGAAATCCTATTCACATCCCATAACAAGTAATTCACCTATTCAATCTAATTACTCTTGAAATCCATAAATGTAAATCAAATATTAATATAGGAATTCAATTGCAAAGGATTGAGTTTAGCTACTCTAAGAAATTGAATTGCAAGAATGAAATTCAATCAATCGTAACAGGAAAGATAAATTGCAAGGATTCATGGGATAACAACTTAAAACTCTAGGATGAACAAGCTGTGTACAACTACCACATGAATTGCACAAAGAAAGTTTCCTACTCAGTCGACTGTCACTTTGTACCACCTACCGATCTCAAGAAGATGTAATCACAATTATACTGCAAATCCACACTTACTACAGTTGCGTACAAAGAAAATAGAATCAACAAAACATCACACAATACTGAATTAAAAAGTCCTAAATTAACTCAGTAATCTCTGTGGAAGGCGGGCCCATCCTTCACACAGAGATGTTGGCTGAACAACGTGAAGCTCCCTTAAACCAGAGGTAACTCCTTATATTAAAGAAAGAAAGATTACACAAGTTGCTTCCACTGCTAATACAATGAATGAATTATCTATATTCCAACCCCCTAGATCGAGACAGCTTCCCATATTTATACATACAGATTATAACATCCAATCCTATTACAAAGGGTAGCCATGAAGATCTCTGATCTTCAGGCGCCCTAAATAACACTAGTTGTTACAAACGTGGCATGGTAAAGACATGGAAAATACGGAAGAGCTGTTAATTGACCCAAGAGTAGAAATCTCTTCTGACTGCAATCATACTCGCGCAGCCATGTACTAAAGATCTCCAATTGTAGTGCATTCTGTTACAGCTACCTTGTCACATCTCTGTCTGAGATATTGCATTAGAACCATGTGCCTTATTGATGATTGAAGGATCATCTTGAGCGGCGATTATTCCTCCTTTCAAGACTTGTTCAGCCCCATCTTCCTGCAGTCCACTTATCTCAAACTACCTTCATAAATCATGACATGTTAGCACATTTGAGAGATACATAGCCTTAATTATCACAATCATAAGCATTAATAAGATAAAGCAATGATTAGTCATACCTTGGCAGTCTAGGGAATAAAGTGAGGACAACAGGTCTAATAAGCTTGCTGAATGGTGTAGGATGGGGGAAGAAAATGTGATCGAGGATGGTCAAAAAGGGGCCAATTCTAGGCTCAAAATATCCCCCCAACTATCCTATTGCATGTCCTCATGCAACATCCTGCATCAATTGGAGTCTGAGTCCTATACTGAGCTCTGTTCATGGAGGGAGGAAAAGTTGTAGGGAAACTCAGGCATCTCATCTTTCTTTAAAAAGCCTCTGTGAGTAACCCAATACTTCCAGCATGGCTGCTCCTCTGCCCTAGTTAAGGAAAAATCCATGTTATACGGTTTTGCTGGCCACCAAATGAGGGGGAATTTGAATTTCAAACCCAACCAATCAACCCCACACTCCCTCATACTTCCCACGTAGCCCTCGACTCTGGAAAGTGCCTGCTTGAAATTCTTGAAATAGTAGGGATCTCGGCTTCTGAGTGCAAAGGAGGTAGCCTGCCATCTATGCTTACTCCCATCCAATGCTACCTGCTGGTGTCTGGAGATGTAATTGGTGCAAGTGGAATCACCTCTTCCTGCAATCTCATTATATGCAGTGCCTGGGGAGGACGTGAAAGGAAATCTCTGTACCGAGCCAAAAGAATACCAGGATTCTGGGGCTCACTCCGAATCCACAGGTTAGTGTGAGCTTCATTATGAGAAAAGGTTTGAAAAGACCTTTCCCACTAAGTGTGATTGCTCACAAAAGAGGAAAAATCTCTTAGTTGAACATCCCCTGCAAATGGAATAGGATTTGAGTGGCGGTCTAGAGGGCAAGCCATCTCATGCAAGTTCACACAGCAATTTATGCTCCTCAAAATTGCTTCGAAAGAATGTCTCCATGAACTTTGTTGAGGTTGTGATTTTGAACGAACTCCCTTCCTGTACATCCTTCAATTTAAACCAGACAAATTGTTCAAATAGGAATACTGGATAAGAGGAAGAAGGCTTCCAGGTGCCCATGAGTTCTTGAGAGAGAGCATACATCTGCTCCTTCTCCTGTTGCATGGATTGGAACTTTTTCAATTCTCTCAATTTGCTCTGCAGCTCTTCTTCTCGAACTCGATGGGCCATACATTCTTCTGCCCAATTCTCTTCCAATCCCCTGATGATTTTCCTATGCCCACTGAGATAAATCATCCATTTTTGGTACTCCTCCACCTGACTTTTCCATTTGGTCACTTCCATTCTCAGAGTTGAGACTTCTGCTGCGAGGTTCAAGATTTCCTTTTTATGATGCTCTTCTTGATCTGAGTCCAAGTCAATGAAATTTCTAAGGGGTAGAAGCACTGGTTCTTGTGGGACAGTGTCTCCTAGCACATATAAGTTTACTATGAGAGTTGTTGGTTCTTGTGTTACAGCGACTTCCTTGGGACTCTCTTCAGCATCTACATCCATTGCCTCTGGAGACACTGGTTCTTGTGTGATAGTGTCTTCTTCTTGGGGACCCTGCATTTCTGAATTTGGTTCAAGAGTTGCTGGTTCTTGTGTGGCAGCAACTTCCCTTGGATTCTCCTCATCATATACATCCATTTCCTCTGGAGACACTAGTTCTTGTGTCACAGTGTCTTCCTCTTGGAGACCCTGCATTTCTGAATTTGATTCAAGAGTTGTTGGTTCTTGTGTGACAGTGACTCCTCCTGGATTTTCTTTAATAGCCACGTCCACTATTCCAAGAGACATTGGCTCTTGTGTAACAGTGTCTTTTTCTTGGGTAACCTACATTTCCAAATTTGATTCAAGATTTGTTGGTTCTTGTGTGACAACAACATCCCTTAGACTCTCTTCAGTGCCTTCATTCATTGCTTCTAGAGACATTGGTTCTTGTGTAACAATGTCTTCCTTGTCCTTCTGCCGCTGAGATTGGATATCTTCCTCAGTGTGCAGCTCCTCCTCAAGGATTTCAATGTCACCTAAGGATTGTGTCTGTACCTGTTCATCCTCACTCCAATGTATATCGGGCATGATATCCATTCCAGGGTTATCTTCTAATTGCAATTCAGGAGTCCTTGCTGCAACCTCCAAGGATGTTGGTTCTTGTGTAGCAACATCCTGGCTTACCCCTTCATCCTTCTATTGTTGCAATTCTTCTCCTATGAGCTCTGTATCCTGGGAACATTCTGGGGTTACTGTGCAAGGTTCTTCATTAAGCTCTAGAGTGTCCTCCATCCCAGGTTCTTCTCCCATTTGCTCGGCCAATTGGACAAGTATACTTAGGGATGCTGGTTCTTGTGTTACAGCACCTTGTTCAAATTCATCAATGTCTTGCCTTTGTGGGTTAGCCTTTATAATCTCTATGTCATGGGAGCATTATAGGGTTACAGTGCAATCTCTATCCCCATCATCATACATTATTTCATCCTTTATAGCTCCTCTGTCACAGGATTGGTGGCAACTTCAGCACGGATGGTTAAAGATGCTGGTTCTTGTGTGACAGCATCTTCTTTTTCTGCAACTTCCTCCATTCTGGGCACGGACTATTGTGCTATACAGGTGTGAATTATAATCTTGTGGCCTGCCTCCTTGAATATTTCCCCATAGTTGGGATAGATTACTCGCTCATCTTCCTCTCCAGGCTCGGTAGAGTTTGATTCCTCCAGTTTCTCTACGGCCTCCACCAATGTATACATTTTCCTTTCACCTTGTTTTCTGCAGGTTTCCTTCCATGTTTCCAATTCCCTTCAAAGTACTTGTACTTCCTCTTTTAATAGTGTGTTCTCAGCCAGAAGTCCTTCAATTTCAAGTTCTTCCTCGACTGGCCTTTGTGGAGCATCCATTGGCCTTGGTACAAGGATCGGGAACCCCACCTGTGCCTCTAGGGTTGCCCATTTTTTTTGGCTGCCTCTATTGCTGCAGCTGATTTAGTTCTTTTCCTCCTTATTGGTGGGGTTATGCTAAGTTCATTGATTGATCTCTTTCTTCACCTTTGTGGTGTTTTCTTTTGTGGAGTTGAGATATCAGGATTCACAGCTGAGGTTGAAGGGATTTTTTCTTGCTCCTCAGGCTTTTCTTCCACAATTAAAGTTCCTCCTCCCCACTCAGGTGAGGATTCAATGATTACTAGCTCGATATTTTCTTCTATTGCCCTAGCTCTATCACCTTCAGGTTCAATTGTCGCAGCATTTAGTGCTACTCCAATTTCACCTTCTGCTGTCAGAGTTGCCTTGTTGTCTGGTTTTTCCACAAGGTTTTTATCTACACCCTCCCCCAATTGCCCTGATTTTGCCCCTAGTTTCTCTTCTTCTGATGCAGTTTCATCCCTCCCCCCAACTATATTGGTGGGACTCCGGTCCTCCTGCTGTGGTTGAACCTATTCCTATTCCCTTGGGACACCTGGCAAGGGAGCGCGTTCCTGATCTCGAGCTTTGAATTGTTCCTAGGTTATATTATGCTGGGTAAGGGCTCTTAAAATTATTAATTTGATAAGACCATGGTAGGTCAGGGAGGCAAATGGATGCTTAGCGGCTTGGACGAATGTCGCCATATGACGCAAGTCATGAAGAAGATAGTATGGAATGTTCATTAAAGTGCCATGGGGGAGATGAGAAAGTAAAGGAAGTTCAGAATTATAAACAGTTTTGTACCTACCTTCACAAGTGATGTATTTCTTGAGAAAGATAGCCACTTGGTCCCATGGTTGCGGCAATGAGTGTAGTGCGATCCCTTTTCTTGATGATTGAACTTGCTCCCCCTCTACTAAAAATGCTTCCCGTGTAGTTTCCGTGGGGACTCGTCGTCCAAACCATGCCCTTCCCACCTGCAGGATGGCAGTAACCCTAGATATAATGGCCTCGGAGACTTCTATGCACAGCCCCCACACCTCGGAGTGAGTTTCTGTGAGGTTTAAATCAAATTGCAAAGCTGCTTCCCAATTGAATCCATCTAGTCGCTCAAAAAATTCGATCTAGCCAGCGGCTTGAAAGATGGCAAAGACTGCAGGATTTTTTCTGAGTTCCTGTGTATTCAAAGGTTCATGACGAGCTAGAATCTCCATGATCCTGGCTGCATACTAAGGTTGCTACTGTATTTTAGAGTACGAGAATGGAGGTTGTAGTGCAGAGGATGCACGACTCACTGAACAGAGATGTTGAGAAAATGGGCAAATTTGAAAAGTTCAGCACGAAAAAGCGTTCGAAATTTTATTCCGAATTAGGGAAGGTGGTAGTTGTTAGTGTTTACTTCACACGAGTGAAAGGGTTAATTAGGCCATAATGGTGATACGAATAAAGGTACGACTGATATCGTTAAATCATATCAACACCTAATTGTGTGATAAATCAAAGCCATACCTCGTGAGACTGTGCATCGGATATCCTCCGGAGAATGGTGGAACGTGCGGTTGTTGACATCGCGAAGCTGAACTTGTGCGCGGACATTAATTTGATCATGATGACCAGGATAATGCAATAATTCCTTCCGCCAATGAAACATAAACCATCACATCCCCAGGGTCGGAATTATGAACAAGGCTGTGATCGTATGGCCCAGTTCGCCAACACGAGTAGGATAAATCAGGGCCATATCGAGCAGGTTGAAGCAAATTTTTCCATTAACACAAGAGTTACCACTACAAGTTTAAAAAAAAGATCTTTAATGCTGGATATATCCGCCAAATAGAGCGGAATTGCAGTTTCCAGGAATGATATCGCGACCGACGAAAAAGATGTTGCAGCCACCAGGAAAGATTCACGGCTGCTGGGAAAAGAATTTGCGGCATCGGGAAAAATCACGGTTGCCGGGAAAAAATTTTACAGCCACCGAAAAATATGTTGCAGCCGCCAGGAAATATGTCACAGCTTCCAGGAAATGGTTTACCGCCACCGGGAAAAAGGATTTTCCGGTCATCGGGAAAAGATTGCGGCTGCCGAGAAAAGGTTTACGACTGCCGGGAAAGATGTTGCAGCTGCCAGGAAATATGTCGCAGCCACCGGGAAATGGTTCACGGCCACCGGGAAAAAGGATTTTCCGGTCATCGGGAAAAGATCGCGGCTGTAGGGAAAAGGTTTGCGGCCGCTGGGAAAGATGTCGCAGCCGCCGGGAAATATGTCACAGCCACCAGGAAATGTGTCGCAGCTGCCGGGAAATGAGTTTTACGGCCAGCTGGAAATTTATTTTAAGGAAAAGGAAAGGCAGCACAGGAAGGCATAGGAAAATGACTCCCACTCGACAGGCCCAATCTGGTCATCCCCTTGGAGCTTCCCTGCAAATTTTTTTTTGAAAAACAACAGCAAATGAAAAGATCAAATGCAAAGGAAAAAAAAACAATGTACGATGCAATATAAAAAAAACATTATTTATGTACAATAATTCAAATGTGATTTATAGTTTAAGGATTGGCAAAGGAAGGGAGAAGTTCTTGCCCTGGTTCCAGTTGATAATTTGGATCTGTGGCAATTTGTGAAATGAATGCATCTTTCGAAATAGGCTTAAGATAGTCGCAGTCTGTGGCCATTAGCAAATAATGGTATGCGGTTTTCATCAATGGTCACCAGATGGACAGTACCATTGTCAAAGACCCTGTCGACCAAGTATGGACCTAGCCACCTTGTACATAATTTACCTTTAAAATCCCTTTTGAACCTGGATTCATATAGTAACGCCCAATATCCCTCGTAGAAGACTTTCTTTTTAATAAATCAGTCATGCCAATTGGATCTTTGTTGCTGAAGCAGCATAGTTTGGTCCACTGCAGCTAACCGCTTCTCATCCAATTCGTTTAGTTGATTCAATCTTCTCTTTTGGGCTTCTCTTACATCCAGATTCATTTCGGTGGCTGTCTTCAGGGTTTTGATTTCAAACTCAATTGGAAAGATGGCACTCTTTCCATACACTAAATCGTAAGGAGAGAAACCTGTGGTGTTGCACCAATTTGTGTGATATGCCCACAGTGCTTCCGGAAGCCTGTCAACCCAATCCCTTCGATGGCTCTTAGCTGTTTTAGTAAGGATGGCTTTAATAACTTTATTGGTACTCTCCACCTGGCCATTGGCCTGGGGGTGATAAGGTGAAGCCACTCTATGCTACACATGATACTTCCGGAGCAAGGATTCAAATTGGTGTGACATGAATTGCGGTCCCCCATCGGTAACTACTTCCTTTGGTACCCCAAAGCGAGTAAAGATCTCGCTGTACAGAAAATCAATCATCACCTGGTCATTAGCCTTAGCCAAAGCTACAACCTCTACCCACTTGGTCATATAATCAGTACAAACCAGAATGTAAACTTTTTGTCTGGAAGGAGGGCTGATAGGGCCAAAAAAATCCACTGCCCATCTATCAAATGGTTCAACTACTACTTGAGGTTGTAGAGGCATCTGATCTATTTTATTAGGTTGGCCCATCCTTTGGCAGCTGTCACAGGACTGAACATACCTTTTAGGGTCCTTGAAAAGAGTCGACCAATAGTAGCCCATCCGCAGTGCCTTATGCCCTGTTCTTTTGTTTGCAAAGTGTCCCCCACAAGGTCCATCATGACAGGCTTTCAATATATGGAAGATCTCATCTTCTCTCACACATATCATAATCTCAAGATCAGGTCCTGTGTAGAAGAGATGACCGTTGAGCCAACAATACCTGGCACTCTGTTGAATGATTTTTCTCTTTTCTCGTTTAGACATATGTGGCGGGATCTTTCCTGCAACCAAATAATTAGTGACATCTGCATACCAGGGGGAATGAGCTAAAAGTACGAATAGATGTTCATCTGAAAAAGAGTCCTCAACAACCAAACTATCATCACTGTTAGTGAAACGAGATAGAAAATCAGCAACAACATTTTCTTTCCCAGGTTTATCTATAATCGTAGTATCAAATTCTTGCAATAACAAGAGCCACCTGGTCACTCTGGCATTGGTGACAGGTTTGTTCATTAAATATTTAATGGCAGAGTGGTCAGTGTGCACAAATGTAGGATACCCAGTAATGTAATGTCTAAATTTATTAATAGAGTAAACAATAGCTAGGAATTCTTTTTCGGTAACAGTATAATTAAGTTCAGCAGGGGCTAAGTTTTTACTAACATAATAGATGGCATAAGGTACTTGACCATCCTACTGTCCTAATACTACTCCAATAGCGGTATCAGAGGCATCTGAAGAAATATGGAAGGGTAGGGTCCAATTAGGTCCCCTTAGGATAGGAGCTGTGGACAGTTCTTCCTTAAGCTTATCAAATGCTGTCTGGCATGCTTCACTCCACACAAACTGTGCATCCTTCGTTAACAGAGAGAACAAAGGAGAAGCAAGTTTGGAGAATTTTTCTATAAACCTTCGGTAATATCCAGCATGTCCCAGAAAACTCCGCACCTCTTTCTAAGTTGAAGGGGTAGGTAGATTTTTTATCACCTTGATTTTTGAAGGGTCCACCTGAATGCCATTGGCAGAGATGAAATTCCCTAATACCACCTCATCACTCATCATCATATGGCACTTTTCGGTGCTTAATGAGAGCTGAGTCTGTTCACAGCGAATTAAAACCTTCTTTAAATTTTCCAGCGCTTCCTCAAAATCCTTGCCATAGGGAGTAAAATCATCCATAAATATTTCCATACTATCATTAACTAATTCAGAGAATATGCCAATTACAGCTCTTTGAAACCTTGCCGATGCGTTACATAAACCAAAGGGAAGCACTCTGTAGGCAAACGTTCCCTAGGGACAAGTGAAGGTGGTCTTATCCTGGTCCTCAGGAGCAATTTGAATTTGGTTGTACCCGATGAACCCATCTAGGAAGGAGAAGAACTTCTTCCCTGATAGGGTATCAAGTACTTGGTCAATAAAGGGAAAAGGGAAATGATCCTTTTGGGTGGCTTTGTTCAGTTCCCTGTAATCAACACAGACCCTCCATTTACCATTT
The DNA here is from genome assembly GCA_001517045.1 of Pseudotsuga menziesii. Lineage (NCBI taxonomy): Eukaryota > Viridiplantae > Streptophyta > Pinopsida > Pinales > Pinaceae > Pseudotsuga > Pseudotsuga menziesii. Next base: position 106,397 of record LPNX010269843.1, on the reverse strand, counting down.
TTCTTGGGCACAATTACGAGTGGGGAAACCCACTCGCTATCCGAAATAGGGTATATAAACCCTGCCTCCAAGAGTTTCTAGATTTTTTCCTTCATTATATCCCTCAGATTGGGATTCATGCATCGTTGAGGTTGACACACAAGCCAGGAGTGATTTTTAATATAAATGTGATGGGTGCACAGATTAGAGAGAATACCCATCATGTTTGTATACTCCCAGGTGAACGCCCCCTTGTGTTCTTTCAAGAGGCTGATTAGGCGCTTCTGTTCCTCTGAGGACAGGCTAGGATTGATATTCAAGGTTTTTCCAGACTCTATCTCAATAGGAATACTTTTTGAATTTTTCAAAATTGGGATTATGTTTGTGTCACCGACTAGTGCTTCTTCCGTAATATTTTCTTGTTCTTCCTTGCCTAGGGTAATGTTCAGGATTTGATAGACCTCTTTATCAACTATAGTGGGTTCACTAATAAAATTACTAATAGCATCATCTTCTGTTTCGTTTTTAAAAGTTAAGGCCTTCCCTATAGTTAGTAGTGGGTGAACATCCTCCTCCTCCTCCTCCTGCTCTATCCAAAAGGAAATTTCAGCCTCTAGACTTGGCCAAGATGGAGGATAAAGGGTGAGGCTTTAGTCTCCGTACCATCAGATATGGTCATGGACCCTGATCGATAGCTGATGCAAGCATTAGCTGTGGCCAACCAAGGCCTCCCTAGGATCAATGGGTGTCCTCCCAGCTGTGATTTTGGTTGTAATACAAAAAAGTCAGTAGGGTACTCCCATGAATCTACTGAGATGACAAGGTCATCCAGAATCCCTTCGGGTCTAATGGTGGATCTGTCCTCCAATTCTAAAATGGTGGGGGTCGGTCTAAGATTAGTGAGCCCAAACTTCTTTATAGTCTCCATGGTTATGACATTGATCGCTACTCCTAAGTCTACTAGCACGTTGGGTATCTGTGTCTGTCCTACCTGTACAGTGACAGTAGGATTACCAGGGTTGTCATACTTAGTCACAGGGGTCTTTCCTATTGTCAAGGCAGATAAATTTCCTATGACGTGAACAGTGGGAGGATCTCTGGGTTTCCTTCCTGGTTTCTTAGTGCACAGGTCCCGAACAGTTCTAGCATAAATAGGCATGTCCTGAAGAGATTGAAGAAGGGGGATCTTAACATATAGATTCTTTAACTCTCCTAGGAGGTTAAACTGAGGTTTCCCCCCTATTCTTGGTAGCATTAGTCTCTCAGGGTATGGTGGTTGCCTTATTAGCTAGGTAGGCTACGTCTTGTCAGATTTATCATTTGATGTTTCAGCCGTCCCATATAAGGGATGCTCAACATCTTCAATGATAGGAAATGTATCGGATGGATGCTGTGAACTCCCTCCTTCTTTATGCACAGAAGGTGGAGCATCTTTTGTAATTACGGGTTCTACTATTTTCCCAAATCGTAAACGAATGTCGTTACAAGGTATAGGGAAAAGAGAGTAGGCCGGCATGTTGACAGTCTCCAACTGATGGACTGTTTTATTATTCGGGTTAGGATTAGGTTGGGCAGGCAGCTGAGGTCGTATTGGTATAATAGGGCCGGAATTATTCTGCAGCTGCAGCTGCGACTGCTGAGGTGGGTATTGAGGATATTGAGGGAATTGAGGGTATTGAGGAGAATATGGTGACTATTGTGGTGGAGGTGGTTGAGGAAACTATTTCCCGGGGTGGAAATTTCTCCATCCAGGAGACCACGACGTAGGTTGATGTGGTGGCTGTGTCCAGGGACTCCATGAGTTATAATTTTGCATTGCAGGTTGGGAAGGATTCCATTGAGCATAATTTGAAGGGAATTGTGTATTCACATTTTGCATGTTATTCCAATTTCTCATATTATTCAAAAATGGAAACGAGTCTAGAGGCATACCTTGATTTCGAGGCTACCAAGGTTTCTTCTGTGCAATGAAATAAGCCGATTCCACCTCTGGAGTTGATGCCTACAGAACAGCCTTCACTTGGGGAAGTGAGGGACATTCTTTCATGTCGTGGTTCAGCTCGCACAGCTGACATACTTCTACTTTATCAAGCGGGCATTCTCTCAGCAGATGATTCTTTCTACATCGGGGGCAGAACACACCTAGTGTGAGATCCTCCATAGCCTGTTTTTGTTTTTCCTTCAGGACATCAATCTCCGAGGAGATGGAGCTCATCATATCTGTCTTAAAATTTTCAAGGAGATTTCCTATCTCTAAATGGGTAGCTCCTCCATTGGATGACTTCTGAGTTCTGTCGAAGACATCACGTTCGAGCTTATCCCGTTTATCCCGCTTATTGTTCCTGGAAGAGCCCCTAGAGTATCTCTTACATAATTCCACAATCTTTCCAAAAGGTTCTTTGGAGATATCTCCCTTTCCTAGAATATTTAACATGTCTAAGCAATCATCCCTGATCCCACGAAGAAAGATTATCTTGAGCACGTCCAGCCCCATATTCGTTTTCCCAGCTCTTTGCACATTGTACAGCAGCCTTTCCACAAAATCCTCCAGACTTTCATCCTCCTTCTGCACCATTTTGAACAATTCCTCTCTTTTTTCCTCGGTGTTTCAATATTCCTGATATTTCTCCAGGAACACCTGTTTCATTTTATCCCAATTGGCAACAGTTCCTCCCCCAAGGCTCATGAACCAGCGTAATGCATTGTCCTTCAAGGTGGTAGGGAAAAGTTTTAGCTTTTGTGCATTGGTGACATAATCATAGCTGCGGCAGAGCATATCGAATTCAAAAAGGAATTCATCTGGATCTTCTGCCGCCTTTCCGTGGAAGCGAGGCAACACCGATGGTGAGATATTTTTCATAGGGGCTTCCCCCGCTGGCTGCTGAATCAGAAATTACAGTGTAGCCATCGTTCCTTCAGGTAGGGAATGATTCTCATGATGATAGTTTTCCCCCATTGCCTCTTCCTCATCAGAATCATGTCTGTTACTCATCTCTTATCCTGTCTCCTCCTCTTCATTCATTCCTACGCTCTGTTCCTCGTTTTTCTCTTCGTCCTTCTTCTGTTCCTCATTATTTTCGTTATTTTTCCATTGATCAGTAAATTTCTGGTGGAACTGCGTCCACTCTTCTTCAGTCACAACCTTCCCGTAAATGTGTTAGATCGGACCTCTACCAGCAGGCTTAGTTGTAACAGCGGTGTCCTCTTCCGCAGGGATATTCGAGGAAGTCATAGTTGCTCATGTATTCTCCACCGTGGACCCTAACGCTGGTGCCCTAGGATCGACAGGGTTTCTTCGGATAGGAGTTTCTTGATGGTGAGCCCTGGTGGATGAATCAGTTCTGTCAACAAGATCATCAATGAATGTCCTTCTGCCCAATGGTGGTCCTCGACCGCGACCCAAGCCACCTGCACTGTTAGTATTTTTTGGGGTTTTGGGAGTTGAGAGTTGATCACGTTTTACCCTTCTCGTATTCATGCAACCCAAATCATTTCAGCAAAACGAATAGAAAAGATTGACTAGAAACAATTACCAGATGCAACTAATGATAGTGTTTAATTTTTATCCTTCCCCGGCAACGGTGCCAAAATGTCAAGCACTCGATATGCAGGTAGATTATTACCAACATACAGAGCATACGATATTTATTGTCAACCCGAGAAAGTCTTTTATTTCAAAGGATAAATGCACAGTATATGCTTAAACACACAATCATTGTAATTGAACACTCTTATCCTCTAACAACTATGCCTGTCCCAAGAATCTGTGTAATCCAATTCATCTTTTAGATACTACAATTTCAATTACTTCCTACCATGTATCGAAGAAAAATGATATAAGATTCAAATGAAAATTGCAGATAAAAAAGGAAATCCTATTCACATCCTAGAACAAGTAATTCATCTATTCAATCTGATTACTCTTGAAAGCCATAAACGTAAATCAAATATTAATATAGGAATTCAATTGCAAAGGATTGAGTTCAGCTACTCTAAGAAATTGAATTGCAGGAATGAAAGTCAATCAATCATAACAGGAAAGATAAATTGCAAGGATTCATGGGATAACAACTTAAAACTCCAGGATGAACAAGCTGTGTACAACTACCACATGAATTGCACAAAGAAAGTTTTCTACTCAGTCGATTGTCACTCTGTACCACTTACCGATCTCAAGAATATGTAATCACAATTATACAGCAAATCCACACTTACTATAGCTGCGTACAAAGGAAATAGAATCAACAAAACATCACACAATACTGAATTAAAAAGTCCTAAATTAACTCAGCAATCTCTGTGGAAGGCGGGCCCAGCCTTCACACAGAGATGCTGGCTAAACAACGTGAAGCTCCCTTAAACCAGAGGTAACTCCTTATATTAAAGAAAGAAAGATTACACAAGTTGCTTCCACTGCTAATAAAATGAATGAATTATCTATATTCCAACCCTTTGGGTCGAGACAGCTTCCCATATTTATACATACAGATTATAACATCCGATCCTATTACAAAGGGCAGCCATGAAGATCTCTGATCTTCAGGTGCCCTAAATAACACTAGTTGTTACAAACGTGGCATGGTAAAGACATGAAAAATATGGAAGAGCTGTTAATTGACCCAAGAGTAGCAATCTCTTCTGACCACAATCATACTCGCGCAGCCATGTACTAAAGATCTCCAATTGTATCGCATTCTGTTACAGCTGCCTTGTCACAGCTCTGTCTAAGATGTTGCATTAGAACCACGTGCCTTATTGATGATCGGAGGATCATCTTGAGTGGCGATTATTCCTCCTTTTGAGACTTGTTCAGCCCCATCTTCCTGCAGTCCACTTATGTCAAACTACCTTCATAAATCATGGCATGTTAGCACATTTGAGAGATACACAGCCTTAATTATCACAATCATAAGCATTAATAAGATAAAGCAATGATCAGTCATACCTTGGCAGTCTGGGGAATAAAGTGAGGACAACAGGTCTAATTAGCTTACTGAATGGTGTAGGACAAGGGAAGAAAAGTTGATCGAGGATGGTAAAAAAGGGGCCAATTCTAGGCTCAACAATTCCTCAGCCTCTACGTCAGGTATCTATTGAGGAGGAATGGGAACTATTTGCTCATGTAATGATGATGACGATTTCTTGAATCTTCTCTCTTTTTTTATTTTTTATTTTTTGCTTCTTCCGATGTAAGCACCTTCCTTGCTGACTTTCGTCCTCTATTACATGCATTCCCCATTGAAATCCACCCAAACCTGTACAAAACTATGGAATTATGTAAGTAATGATAAAAAAATCCACATTGAAGAGTTCTCTATGCGTGGGTTTATATGAATTATGTCTTTTCATACAGTAAACCTGGCCCACAGCACGCAACCCAACATTTTGTATACAACACATATCGCATATGCGATATAACACACCTCCTATATATCGCATATGCGATATTGATACAATTCTTTTTAATGGACGGGCAAGTATTTTACATGTTCTCCAAAATGCATATGTGATATATCACATATGCGATTTAGTGCATATGGGATATATCACATATGC